>JAAAKG020073344.1:0-17186 GCA_010014905.2 Druon quercuslanigerum
CCAAAACTTGATCCGAGTATTATTACCTAACTTAAAATTAGAATAATCAGCAGGAATTACAATAGAATTATTATCAGAATTTTTATTTGCATGAATATTTTTTTATCAATTCGCACATAGTGCTTTCGACAATCGTTCATCGTTGCTGTCATAAGTGACATGCTTATTAATTCATTTTTCAAGTGTATCTGTTATTTCAAAAAGAACTTTTTTGTTCTCTTTACACAACAGGCACAATTTTAAACGATAATCACTGTGCGACATTGCGCGCACTTTGATTTGAGGTAATGGTTTCATTTTTTATCTACTAACAAAAGGTGCGAGACATAATTTAATTTTGTTGCACACACTTCGATGTTACGATAAAAACTGACAATATTATAAATAACAATATATATAATTTGAAAATATTGGACTACAGAATGATGTTGAAGTAGTTCGAAAGATTATTTACGTTTTCTATTATGAAATAGAAGAATATATATAGTTATGCATAGGCAAGTAAATATACATACCATTGCAGTCATTTGATGTAAACAAAGAAACATGCATTTAGTTTTACGTAAACAAGTCTATAGTGCGTTCGAAGATCATTTTGTTAATTATTTAACTGTGTAAATATTACTATTAACGATCTATAAAGAAAAAAATTACATTATCGATAAGTAGTAAAGAAGAATAAGAATTAACATTAACGTTTTAGTAATAATTCTCAAGTACTTTAACTTGCCTAAATACTTTTTCAAACTCTTATCATATTCTTGTACTAGCTTATTTAGCGTTCAAGTTATTATACGTAGCAATTTTAATGAATTTTTCACTAATAAAAAAACGGCTCAGGGGATCATTTGAAGTTCATGAAAAATTGATTATAGGCATCAATTACAACAACTTCCCACTCGTAACATTGGGGTGCTTGAACTTTTCATATCAAATTATTCAGCCCCACCGTGCACGGTTTTCCCTGATATTCCCTCACTATTTTTATATTCAATGACCCGTAGCAACCCTGAAAGAAGAAGAAATGGGCTCTAAGGGAAGAAATAGTGCAATAATTAATGCACTCGCCGCTACCTTAGTACTCGCTCGTTAACAAATGAAGCGTGTCGTTAAATAAACCGTCTTTTATTTCACAAACAGTGATTTTGCCACTATATAGGAGGCGTTACTTTCGCACCATCGCTCGACAAAGCACATACCGTATAGAGGGTAATTTTCAGCCGAGTGCTCCTCTAGAGAATCATCGAGATTTACGAGAAACTCTAGGTCGAATTCTATACTTTTACTTCTCTTGTTAGAGAATCTAGCTTCTATAAATACCCACCCTTTAAAAATATCCTCATTATCCATCATTCACAATATTTTCAAATACTGAAAGTATGTAAGATTAAAATGAATTATAATTAAATCATAATTAATAAACAAAAAATTACCTCTGAAAATACAGACTGTTATAAAATCAGGCCATATTTTTTTCAAATAATTTTTTTGTAATGGTACACGGTGTTTAAACTGAGTAAAAGAAGATATTTAAAAATAAATGTTATTGAAATGAAATTTGCAATTGAGACAGTTAAGAGAACTGAGATTTGCAAGTGCAAAATGAGTAAATACAAATTTAAATTATTTAGACAATTCATCATTCCTAAAATGTAACATGGAAGTGAAGAAAGCAGAAAATCAAATTGTATTAAGTTGTCATGCCAAAAATCAGCTTTATGGAAAAAAGTGATCATGAACAAAAAACATGTTTTTCTATGAAACAAGTTTAAAAATTACGAAAAATAATTACTTTTTATTATACTCGCTCATGGTTAGTTTTTTAAATATGGTTATATTTTAACAAATCATGGCTCATTTTTTGAGAAACACAATCTGTACAACTCTACTGCTTCCAATTTTAAAAATAAGTAAATAATCTTCATACATAGTTATTTGTTTAAAAAATGTTTTATTTTCAAAAGTTGTTTCAGCGATTTCAGGCACAGAAAAATTAAGTTTCAAAATTGGAAACAGTGAGTTGTAGAGAATTTTTTCCTCGAAAAAAGCCATCACCTATTAAAATTTAATCATTTATAAAAGATCGGTAGGAAGCGATATTCAAAACAATTCAATTGCAAAAAAACTTTGTTAAAATGAATCCTTTTATAAGATTTAAATTTTTTAATTGAAAATCATGTTCCCTAAAAAGAAGGTAAGCTAATGTCGCACTCTGAATGTTATAAGCTTACTATTAAATATTCATAATTCTTTACCCAATTTGCATCCGTATTTTTTAGTTTGTAAAATAAAAAAGTTATATGGTACCAGAGAATTTCTTTAAATATATCATTTTTGAGTTTTTTTGCCGTAAAAAGTTAAATTGTAAGAACTATGAATTACACACAAATTCAAAATGAGTTTCACAAATATCCGGAATTCTAAATTAACTAATAATCGCATATACAAGAAATACAGACATTTAACGAAGGCGAACAAAATTGTTTAAATAAAATAAAATTATTATAAAAAGTAATAATAAATTTACATATCTTAGAATTTCAATTTATCCTTTTAAATGAATTTTTAGGCCTCCTATTGAACGAACGTCCCGGGTTTAATTAAAAACTTAATGATTAGGTCGTATTCCCTGAGAAATGCTGAGCAGGAAATTCCAGTGCAATGCCAACTTCATGACATTTTCACGTTTATCACAAAAAGGAATTTGAATTACATTTGTTAATTATACTTTGTAAATTAAAGCGAGCTCTTTATTCTTATGTAAAAATTAAAGTTAATATTTAAAAAGTCGAATTATAGATTTTATCCTGTCCTTAGGGCTTCCTGTCTACGCAGGAGCTTCTTCATGGAATTTTCATTGGAGACAACTGGCAACACTGCGCTACCAATCGATTCACATAGGCATGCGAATGCCTGTGGGATGCGCGCAGTCTTTTGTGGAACACCAGCCTCTTTTATGCATTTTTTATTTTCGCTATTCGAATTTCTCACCCCGCTGGTTACTGTTCGTTTCAATACTGAAAGCATTGCTCTCTCTCTCTCTCTCTCTCTCTCTCTCCCTCTCTACTCTCTCCATTACTTTGCTTATTTTCTTATGCCATATTACCCCTATTGCCTACTGAAAAAGACAAATTTACATAATAAAAAGGAAAGTTAAAAGTATAGGCCCCCATCTAATCAAGGTTCAATAGTCAAAGGTCAATTTGACCTTTGAATTCCTTTGATCATTAGATTTTACTCAAATACGATTTAAAAAGTTTAAATAAAAATCAGTGAACAGTCTACCAACAACGTCGGTTTTTTACCAATTAAAGGTAAAATGCTATTAATTTTCTTCTCACTTTTTCGCATGGAAAAAGTCGCGAAGTACATTTTTTTAAAGTCTCTCTTAGGGTTTTATTTAGATAAAACCTTAAATTTGCGAGTATTTAAAAATATAGTAAATAGAGTAAGCTTTTTGACAATTTTGGACGCCGTAAAAAATAATATCTTTCTGCATCAAATTAACTTTTATTTCAATCAAATGAAAGGTTGTTAAATTGGGAAGGTTTACTAATCAGGTTTAGAAATCCGTTTGTGAATAATAAAGCCATACATTTTGAAAATCTAGCTTCATTATTTTCGCGTTAACATAGATAGATAAGAAATTCGTAATATCAACCTACCTAAAACCGATGGATATCAAATGTACTTGAACGATATATTATCTCGAATCATTTGCATAATGAGCCCGAACGTAAATTATATGAATATTCAAGGCCTCTGCAAAATTAAAATCTATTTTTCTGATAAGGGAACGTTCATTTATTACGTAAGGATGATTTTTTATCTTTTGGACACCTCCACCCAATTATTGTAAAGATTCAAAAGATTTTTGCACCCCCCCCCCCTCGCTGCCATATGTAATACTTAAAATTTATGCTAAATATATAAGATAATATACAATTTTTAATTATATTCACTGAAAAAAATGATTAGTTGAGCCAACTATTTAGTTATTAAAATATGGTACTGCTACTTTATTAGTTGACACTACTACTACTTCATTAGTTGGTACAGCAATCCCATTAGTTGCAGCGACTATTCAGTTAGTAACATCAACTAACTAAATGGTTGTCGGAACTAACAAAATAGCAGTGCCATGTTTTACAAACTGAATAGTTGGTCCAACTAACCATTTTTTTCAGTGTTCACTGCATAAACAAGATTTAATTTTTTAAATGATTTCCATTGATTTGAAAAGATTTTAACAGATTTGAAGGGATTCCAAGAAATACCAAAGTATTTTCACGATTTTTTTTTGAAAGGTCCGAAGGAATCTTGTAACATTTCAAAATATTTCACGCATTATGATCGAATTTTAAGAAATTTCCATAGTTTTGAGAAACTATCAAGAGACTTCCAGGGATCTCAATAAATTTTTTAATTAAAACTTTTTAAAAATATTTTAAGAGTTTCAAAGTGGCTTTGTTGATTTTGCGGAATTTTAAAGTATTTAAAAAGATTTCAAAAGATCAAACGGACTTATTTCAAAGGTTTCCGAATACCATAAACGAATTTCATGAATTTCGAGGAATTTTTATGGATTTTAAAATATTTTGGGTGATTTCAAGAGGTTCAGAAAGATTTCCACGAGTTTCAAAGATTTTTATTATTTTTAAAGATATTTGAAATAGTTGAATGCAAATCATAATATTTCACACAATTTCATGGATTTAAAAAATTTTAAGCAACTTCAAAGGTTTGAAAAATTGGCATTGAATCTGAAAGAGTTTAAACATATTTTCGTAGTTTTTAGAGATATTACAAGGGATTTCCAGGGATTTAAAAGGAGTTGCAAAGGGTTTTTAGATTTTAAAGCGGTTCCGATGACTTTACGGGATTTTAAAGAATTGTAAAAGATTTCAAAAGATTCCAAATATATTTTAACAGATGAAACAGAATTTGAAAGGAATTCTCAATATTATTAAGAATTTTAAGGGATTTTGAGGAATTAAGAGGGATTTTAAAATATATAAAGGGATTTCGAGGGATTCGGAGAGATTTTCACTAGTATTTCATTTGAGCGATATTTGACGAGAAACATACTAAACGAGAAAAAAGTCTCGTTCAGTTGTCAACATCATCGTCTCGGCTAGTCTCGTTTCCACGAAAGTATTTGTTCAACCGAGCGATGTCGAGTACTTGACTGCTGGCGAGATAAATTGTTTCTAATGTTCTCTTCTGAATTTAAATTTTTATCCATTTCGTATGTTTCTTCCAATATTTGATATCCAAAACGTCAAAATTGAAAATAAGTAGATGAGACGATCCGACACGATCAAAACAAAAGATTCACCGAGCATGACATATCGAAACTCGTTTAGGGAGCAAAGTGAAGTCGAGCGAGGCAACCGATTCTCTCCGCTCGAATGCTACACTAATTTTCACGGATTTCAAAGATTTCAGTTAATTTGTAGTGTTTTCAAAATTTTAAAGATATCTGTTAATATTTCACGGAATTTCAAGGATTTTAAAGTATTTAGCAGATTTTAAATTATTTCAAGGGATTCAAAAGATTTCACGGAATCTCAAAATATTTTACGAGTTTTCCACAGAGTGTTTAGAGGAATTTAAAGGATATCCAGGCACCTGAAGTTTTACGTGTATTTCAAAAGAGTTGACAATATTTTAAAATAATTTAAAAAAATACAAAAGTATTTTTACAAATTTATCAGGATATAAGGAGATTTAAATTAAATTTCCAAGGTTTTAAGGTATTAGAAGGAATTTCATAATATTTCAAAAGATTTTAAGGGATTGAAAATGATTTTGATGATTTTACTGGATTTCAAAGAATTTCAAGACATTTCACAGGATTCCAAAGCATAACGCATAGATTTTAGAGAATTTTGTGAATTTTAAAAATATTGAAAGGGACTTTCAGGGATTTCAAAGAATTTTCAACTTTTTAAATAAATTTTAAGGCATTTACAAAATTTTAAAAGAATTCTCTAGATTTCAAAGGATTGCATATATTTCAAGGGATTTCACGATAATTTATAAGTGTCTACAGGAGATTTCCGGAATGGATAACTCCTTTGTTCTGTATAAATAATAGCAAAAGCATAAAATTAGAAAAATTGAAGTGCTCTCAAAATATTAGTTTCTTTCGAAGAAAATTATGCAGTGTAAATTTGAACTAAGGCCATCAATCCCTAGTACTTCCTCATCGACATTGAAGCCTTTGAAGATTAATCAATTAATTATCCTTATTTTCGGCTTTACATAAAAATATGAGTGACAATTTTCTAACGTTTTACCGCAAACTCAACCGCGAAATTCAATTGTTGTCCAAATTAATCATAACTGGTGTTTTTTGCAATAATAAGATTTTTTATAAATTAATCAATCTGTCTCATATATTAATCATGAGGTAATTTATTACAAGTCAATGAATTAATGTATAAAAAATTATATTATTGCGAAAATGCCCAGTATGATTCATTTTTCTAAAAATCCAATTTCACCGTTGAATTTGCGGTAAAATGTTAAGAAAATACTCTCATTGATATTTTTTATTGCAAATTCTAGAATGAGGAAGGTATTAAAAACTTTAAAAGTGTTAAGGCGTATGAGGGAGTACAGGTGTTGTTAGTTTTTGCTCAAATTTATACTACGTATTTTTTTCTTCAAAAGGAACAAATATTTTCGAAAGCATCTTCAATTTTTCAAACTTTAAGTTTTTAAACCTCACTAGGAAATATATGTAATATGAAATATAATACAGTAAAAAAGAAATGTAACAGATAATGATATAATATGTGTGTAACTTACATAATAAATACGTGACCACCCTCCACAAGTAAGCAATTGTGACATTTTTTAGACCCCCCGCAACCAAGTAAAGTCTTACGTTTTTTAAATTAATTTTTATCATCAAAGTAAATCAATAATTTCTCACAGGTTCGCATATAATTTTTATAATGAATCTTTGCAAGCGATGGTCATTGATCAAATATTATATTATTTTTTGAAAAAGTATATAACCTCAGAAAATTACCATTGAAATTGAGCTTACTTTGAAGGACATTATCCCACTTCGCACCCTTTTCAACCACTAATTTGACGCACCCCTAATACAATTTAACTTAAGGCGTTTTATTTAGAAAATTCGATTGCTACAAAATACCAATTTCGAGATTCCCTAACATTCCCTGATTTTTCTATGACCGATTTTTCATTTTGCCGTACAGTTATAAATTTTTCTTTAAAGTTAACTTTTCAGCCAGATAAATTAATTTTAAAAAAAAGATAAATTTTCAAACATTAAGATTCATTTTCTACCAAAAAAGATACATTTTTAAAAAGGGCATAAATATTCAATGAAGTATTTGAATTTTTAAAGGAATTTTCAATCTAGTAATTAAATTTGCAACCAAATAGTTAAGATTTTAAGTGAAGAAGATAAATTTGTAACCAAGCATAAAAATAGTTGAATTAAAGGTTGAAAAAATTATTTTAAAAAATTATTTTTCAACACAATAGTTAAGTTAAAAAATAGTTTCTCAACTAAAATGATGAATCATCAACAAAATAAAAAAGAACTTTTAACAAAGTAGTTAAATATTGCATATAAATGATAAGTTCTCAACAACAAATTTTATAGTTGATATTTCAATCAAAGAAGTTTCTAATTTTAAACCAAGAGCATTTTCAACCAAGAAGATTAATTTTCGACCAAAAATAGATGAATTTCTGACATATAAATAAAAAAATATATGATATAAGATCAAAAATCAGGGCATGTCCTGATAAATCATAACGTCTCACAGTGGTCTGCAACAGAAATTTCCTGTTCATAACCGCTCACAGGTCGTATTTATTAACCAATTTAAAAAATTCTAGAAATGTTTAGTATTAAATTTTTTAAAGAAATGTTATTTGACATTTGTTGATTTGTTTTATAGAGTAACAAATAAACTGACAAAATTGGCTATTTCAGATTTTTAAATTTTTACCTCACGAAAACATCCAGAGAGAAACTGACTAATAGTCGGAATTATTGCATCTGCATTTAAAGAACAGGAACAATTCTAATAATATTTAATGTAACCACTGTAAACCATTTTTTATAAACAAATACTTACTAGTGTTTTTTCTCATATAAAAAATTGTTTCACGCAGGTTTCTAAGATTATTTGCAAGAGGCATAATTTATTAAAAAAATAGGGTGAGCTAACATTAATTGTTTTTATAAATACAATTATAAACAATATAAACAATTATAAACGAATTGTCAATAAATTAATTTTTCTCATAGCTAAATGGATTTTTCTCATCAAAAGTGAGTCGCGATTTTCTTCAAAGGAATTCATATTCTTTGACCTTCATGAAACGTAAATAATATAGATTGTAAATAACAATTTCGTTAAAAAAATGTCCCAACCGGCCAATTCCTCGTAGAAAAAATGATGTTTTCTTTAATAATCATTATGATGACATTTTTTGCAAATATTAACAAACACAATTAATTAAAAAATAATTTCAATAGAGCTAAGAAATAGTTCAGAAGTACTTTCTTGTTTTTCTTTTAAATTAAACAATTGAGCAGTTACGCAACTGTTTAATTTAAAAGAAAAACAAGAAAGTACTTCTGAACTATTTCTTAGCTCTATTGAAATTATTTTTTAATTAATTGTGTTTGTTAATATTTGCAAAAAATGTCATCATAATGATTATTAAAGAAAACATCATTTTTTCTACGAGGAATTGGCCGGTTGGGACATTTTTTTAACGAAATTGTTATTTACAATCTATATTATTTACGTTTCATGAAGGTCAAAGAATATGAATTCCTTTGAAGAAAATCGCGACTCACTTTTGATGAGAAAAATCCATTTAGCTATGAGAAAAATTAATTTATTGACAATTCGTTTATAATTGTTTATATTGTTTATAATTGTATTTATAAAAACAATTAATGTTAGCTCACCCTATTTTTTTAATAAATTATGCCTCTTGCAAATAATCTTAGAAACCTGCGTGAAACAATTTTTTATATGAGAAAAAACACTAGTAAGTATTTGTTTATAAAAAATGGTTTACAGTGGTTACATTAAATATTATTAGAATTGTTCCTGTTCTTTAAATGCAGATGCAATAATTCCGACTATTAGTCAGTTTCTCTCTGGATGTTTTCGTGAGGTAAAAATTTAAAAATCTGAAATAGCCAATTTTGTCAGTTTATTTGTTACTCTATAAAACAAATCAACAAATGTCAAATAACATTTCTTTAAAAAATTTAATACTAAACATTTCTAGAATTTTTTAAATTGGTTAATAAATACGACCTGTGAGCGGTTATGAACAGGAAATTTCTGTTGCAGACCACTGTGAGACGTTATGATTTATCAGGACATGCCCTGATTTTTGATCTTATATCATATATTTTTTTATTTATATGTCAGAAATTCATCTATTTTTGGTCGAAAATTAATCTTCTTGGTTGAAAATGCTCTTGGTTTAAAATTAGAAACTTCTTTGATTGAAATATCAACTATAAAATTTGTTGTTGAGAACTTATCATTTATATGCAATATTTAACTACTTTGTTAAAAGTTCTTTTTTATTTTGTTGATGATTCATCATTTTAGTTGAGAAACTATTTTTTAACTTAACTATTGTGTTGAAAAATAATTTTTTAAAATAATTTTTTCAACCTTTAATTCAACTATTTTTATGCTTGGTTACAAATTTATCTTCTTCACTTAAAATCTTAACTATTTGGTTGCAAATTTAATTACTAGATTGAAAATTCCTTTAAAAATTCAAATACTTCATTGAATATTTATGCCCTTTTTAAAAATGTATCTTTTTTGGTAGAAAATGAATCTTAATGTTTGAAAATTTATCTTTTTTTTAAAATTAATTTATCTGGCTGAAAAGTTAACTTTAAAGAAAAATTTATAACTGTACGGCAAAATGAAAAATCGGTCATAGAAAAATCAGGGAATGTTAGGGAATCTCGAAATTGGTATTTTGTAGCAATCGAATTTTCTAAATAAAACGCCTTAAGTTAAATTGTATTAGGGGTGCGTCAAATTAGTGGTTGAAAAGGGTGCGAAGTGGGATAATGTCCTTCAAAGTAAGCTCAATTTCAATGGTAATTTTCTGAGGTTATATACTTTTTCAAAAAATAATATAATATTTGATCAATGACCATCGCTTGCAAAGATTCATTATAAAAATTATATGCGAACCTGTGAGAAATTATTGATTTACTTTGATGATAAAAATTAATTTAAAAAACGTAAGACTTTACTTGGTTGCGGGGGGTCTAAAAAATGTCACAATTGCTTACTTGTGGAGGGTGGTCACGTATTTATTATGTAAGTTACACACATATTATATCATTATCTGTTACATTTCTTTTTTACTGTATTATATTTCATATTACATATATTTCCTAGTGAGGTTTAAAAACTTAAAGTTTGAAAAATTGAAGATGCTTTCGAAAATATTTGTTCCTTTTGAAGAAAAAAATACGTAGTATAAATTTGAGCAAAAACTAACAACACCTGTACTCCCTCATACGCCTTAACACTTTTAAAGTTTTTAATACCTTCCTCATTCTAGAATTTGCAATAAAAAATATCAATGAGAGTATTTTCTTAACATTTTACCGCAAATTCAACGGTGAAATTGGATTTTTAGAAAAATGAATCATACTGGGCATTTTCGCAATAATATAATTTTTTATACATTAATTCATTGACTTGTAATAAATTACCTCATGATTAATATATGAGACAGATTGATTAATTTATAAAAAATCTTATTATTGCAAAAAACACCAGTTATGATTAATTTGGACAACAATTGAATTTCGCGGTTGAGTTTGCGGTAAAACGTTAGAAAATTGTCACTCATATTTTTATGTAAAGCCGAAAATAAGGATAATTAATTGATTAATCTTCAAAGGCTTCAATGTCGATGAGGAAGTACTAGGGATTGATGGCCTTAGTTCAAATTTACACTGCATAATTTTCTTCGAAAGAAACTAATATTTTGAGAGCACTTCAATTTTTCTAATTTTATGCTTTTGCTATTATTTATACAGAACAAAGGAGTTATCCATTCCGGAAATCTCCTGTAGACACTTATAAATTATCGTGAAATCCCTTGAAATATATGCAATCCTTTGAAATCTAGAGAATTCTTTTAAAATTTTGTAAATGCCTTAAAATTTATTTAAAAAGTTGAAAATTCTTTGAAATCCCTGAAAGTCCCTTTCAATATTTTTAAAATTCACAAAATTCTCTAAAATCTATGCGTTATGCTTTGGAATCCTGTGAAATGTCTTGAAATTCTTTGAAATCCAGTAAAATCATCAAAATCATTTTCAATCCCTTAAAATCTTTTGAAATATTATGAAATTCCTTCTAATACCTTAAAACCTTGGAAATTTAATTTAAATCTCCTTATATCCTGATAAATTTGTAAAAATACTTTTGTATTTTTTTAAATTATTTTAAAATATTGTCAACTCTTTTGAAATACACGTAAAACTTCAGGTGCCTGGATATCCTTTAAATTCCTCTAAACACTCTGTGGAAAACTCGTAAAATATTTTGAGATTCCGTGAAATCTTTTGAATCCCTTGAAATAATTTAAAATCTGCTAAATACTTTAAAATCCTTGAAATTCCGTGAAATATTAACAGATATCTTTAAAATTTTGAAAACACTACAAATTAACTGAAATCTTTGAAATCCGTGAAAATTAGTGTAGCATTCGAGCGGAGAGAATCGGTTGCCTCGCTCGACTTCACTTTGCTCCCTAAACGAGTTTCGATATGTCATGCTCGGTGAATCTTTTGTTTTGATCGTGTCGGATCGTCTCATCTACTTATTTTCAATTTTGACGTTTTGGATATCAAATATTGGAAGAAACATACGAAATGGATAAAAATTTAAATTCAGAAGAGAACATTAGAAACAATTTATCTCGCCAGCAGTCAAGTACTCGACATCGCTCGGTTGAACAAATACTTTCGTGGAAACGAGACTAGCCGAGACGATGATGTTGACAACTGAACGAGACTTTTTTCTCGTTTAGTATGTTTCTCGTCAAATATCGCTCAAATGAAATACTAGTGAAAATCTCTCCGAATCCCTCGAAATCCCTTTATATATTTTAAAATCCCTCTTAATTCCTCAAAATCCCTTAAAATTCTTAATAATATTGAGAATTCCTTTCAAATTCTGTTTCATCTGTTAAAATATATTTGGAATCTTTTGAAATCTTTTACAATTCTTTAAAATCCCGTAAAGTCATCGGAACCGCTTTAAAATCTAAAAACCCTTTGCAACTCCTTTTAAATCCCTGGAAATCCCTTGTAATATCTCTAAAAACTACGAAAATATGTTTAAACTCTTTCAGATTCAATGCCAATTTTTCAAACCTTTGAAGTTGCTTAAAATTTTTTAAATCCATGAAATTGTGTGAAATATTATGATTTGCATTCAACTATTTCAAATATCTTTAAAAATAATAAAAATCTTTGAAACTCGTGGAAATCTTTCTGAACCTCTTGAAATCACCCAAAATATTTTAAAATCCATAAAAATTCCTCGAAATTCATGAAATTCGTTTATGGTATTCGGAAACCTTTGAAATAAGTCCGTTTGATCTTTTGAAATCTTTTTAAATACTTTAAAATTCCGCAAAATCAACAAAGCCACTTTGAAACTCTTAAAATATTTTTAAAAAGTTTTAATTAAAAAATTTATTGAGATCCCTGGAAGTCTCTTGATAGTTTCTCAAAACTATGGAAATTTCTTAAAATTCGATCATAATGCGTGAAATATTTTGAAATGTTACAAGATTCCTTCGGACCTTTCAAAAAAAAATCGTGAAAATACTTTGGTATTTCTTGGAATCCCTTCAAATCTGTTAAAATCTTTTCAAATCAATGGAAATCATTTAAAAAATTAAATCTTGTTTATGCAGTGAACACTGAAAAAAATGGTTAGTTGGACCAACTATTCAGTTTGTAAAACATGGCACTGCTATTTTGTTAGTTCCGACAACCATTTAGTTAGTTGATGTTACTAACTGAATAGTCGCTGCAACTAATGGGATTGCTGTACCAACTAATGAAGTAGTAGTAGTGTCAACTAATAAAGTAGCAGTACCATATTTTAATAACTAAATAGTTGGCTCAACTAATCATTTTTTTCAGTGAATATAATTAAAAATTGTATATTATCTTATATATTTAGCATAAATTTTAAGTATTACATATGGCAGCGAGGGGGGGGGGGTGCAAAAATCTTTTGAATCTTTACAATAATTGGGTGGAGGTGTCCAAAAGATAAAAAATCATCCTTACGTAATAAATGAACGTTCCCTTATCAGAAAAATAGATTTTAATTTTGCAGAGGCCTTGAATATTCATATAATTTACGTTCGGGCTCATTATGCAAATGATTCGAGATAATATATCGTTCAAGTACATTTGATATCCATCGGTTTTAGGTAGGTTGATATTACGAATTTCTTATCTATCTATGTTAACGCGAAAATAATGAAGCTAGATTTTCAAAATGTATGGCTTTATTATTCACAAACGGATTTCTAAACCTGATTAGTAAACCTTCCCAATTTAACAACCTTTCATTTGATTGAAATAAAAGTTAATTTGATGCAGAAAGATATTATTTTTTACGGCGTCCAAAATTGTCAAAAAGCTTACTCTATTTACTATATTTTTAAATACTCGCAAATTTAAGGTTTTATCTAAATAAAACCCTAAGAGAGACTTTAAAAAAATGTACTTCGCGACTTTTTCCATGCGAAAAAGTGAGAAGAAAATTAATAGCATTTTACCTTTAATTGGTAAAAAACCGACGTTGTTGGTAGACTGTTCACTGATTTTTATTTAAACTTTTTAAATCGTATTTGAGTAAAATCTAATGATCAAAGGAATTCAAAGGTCAAATTGACCTTTGACTATTGAACCTTGATTAGATGGGGGCCTATACTTTTAACTTTCCTTTTTATTATGTAAATTTGTCTTTTTCAGTAGGCAATAGGGGTAATATGGCATAAGAAAATAAGCAAAGTAATGGAGAGAGTAGAGAGGGAGAGAGAGAGAGAGAGAGAGAGAGAGAGCAATGCTTTCAGTATTGAAACGAACAGTAACCAGCGGGGTGAGAAATTCGAATAGCGAAAATAAAAAATGCATAAAAGAGGCTGGTGTTCCACAAAAGACTGCGCGCATCCCACAGGCATTCGCATGCCTATGTGAATCGATTGGTAGCGCAGTGTTGCCAGTTGTCTCCAATGAAAATTCCATGAAGAAGCTCCTGCGTAGACAGGAAGCCCTAAGGACAGGATAAAATCTATAATTCGACTTTTTAAATATTAACTTTAATTTTTACATAAGAATAAAGAGCTCGCTTTAATTTACAAAGTATAATTAACAAATGTAATTCAAATTCCTTTTTGTGATAAACGTGAAAATGTCATGAAGTTGGCATTGCACTGGAATTTCCTGCTCAGCATTTCTCAGGGAATACGACCTAATCATTAAGTTTTTAATTAAACCCGGGACGTTCGTTCAATAGGAGGCCTAAAAATTCATTTAAAAGGATAAATTGAAATTCTAAGATATGTAAATTTATTATTACTTTTTATAATAATTTTATTTTATTTAAACAATTTTGTTCGCCTTCGTTAAATGTCTGTATTTCTTGTATATGCGATTATTAGTTAATTTAGAATTCCGGATATTTGTGAAACTCATTTTGAATTTGTGTGTAATTCATAGTTCTTACAATTTAACTTTTTACGGCAAAAAAACTCAAAAATGATATATTTAAAGAAATTCTCTGGTACCATATAACTTTTTTATTTTACAAACTAAAAAATACGGATGCAAATTGGGTAAAGAATTATGAATATTTAATAGTAAGCTTATAACATTCAGAGTGCGACATTAGCTTACCTTCTTTTTAGGGAACATGATTTTCAATTAAAAAATTTAAATCTTATAAAAGGATTCATTTTAACAAAGTTTTTTTGCAATTGAATTGTTTTGAATATCGCTTCCTACCGATCTTTTATAAATGATTAAATTTTAATAGGTGATGGCTTTTTTCGAGGAAAAAATTCTCTACAACTCACTGTTTCCAATTTTGAAACTTAATTTTTCTGTGCCTGAAATCGCTGAAACAACTTTTGAAAATAAAACATTTTTTAAACAAATAACTATGTATGAAGATTATTTACTTATTTTTAAAATTGGAAGCAGTAGAGTTGTACAGATTGTGTTTCTCAAAAAATGAGCCATGATTTGTTAAAATATAACCATATTTAAAAAACTAACCATGAGCGAGTATAATAAAAAGTAATTATTTTTCGTAATTTTTAAACTTGTTTCATAGAAAAACATGTTTTTTGTTCATGATCACTTTTTTCCATAAAGCTGATTTTTGGCATGACAACTTAATACAATTTGATTTTCTGCTTTCTTCACTTCCATGTTACATTTTAGGAATGATGAATTGTCTAAATAATTTAAATTTGTATTTACTCATTTTGCACTTGCAAATCTCAGTTCTCTTAACTGTCTCAATTGCAAATTTCATTTCAATAACATTTATTTTTAAATATCTTCTTTTACTCAGTTTAAACACCGTGTACCATTACAAAAAAATTATTTGAAAAAAATATGGCCTGATTTTATAACAGTCTGTATTTTCAGAGGTAATTTTTTGTTTATTAATTATGATTTAATTATAATTCATTTTAATCTTACATACTTTCAGTATTTGAAAATATTGTGAATGATGGATAATGAGGATATTTTTAAAGGGTGGGTATTTATAGAAGCTAGATTCTCTAACAAGAGAAGTAAAAGTATAGAATTCGACCTAGAGTTTCTCGTAAATCTCGATGATTCTCTAGAGGAGCACTCGGCTGAAAATTACCCTCTATACGGTATGTGCTTTGTCGAGCGATGGTGCGAAAGTAACGCCTCCTATATAGTGGCAAAATCACTGTTTGTGAAATAAAAGACGGTTTATTTAACGACACGCTTCATTTGTTAACGAGCGAGTACTAAGGTAGCGGCGAGTGCATTAATTATTGCACTATTTCTTCCCTTAGAGCCCATTTCTTCTTCTTTCAGGGTTGCTACGGGTCATTGAATATAAAAATAGTGAGGGAATATCAGGGAAAACCGTGCACGGTGGGGCTGAATAATTTGATATGAAAAGTTCAAGCACCCCAATGTTACGAGTGGGAAGTTGTTGTAATTGATGCCTATAATCAATTTTTCATGAACTTCAAATGATCCCCTGAGCCGTTTTTTTATTAGTGAAAAATTCATTAAAATTGCTACGTATAATAACTTGAACGCTAAATAAGCTAGTACAAGAATATGATAAGAGTTTGAAAAAGTATTTAGGCAAGTTAAAGTACTTGAGAATTATTACTAAAACGTTAATGTTAATTCTTATTCTTCTTTACTACTTATCGATAATGTAATTTTTTTCTTTATAGATCGTTAATAGTAATATTTACACAGTTAAATAATTAACAAAATGATCTTCGAACGCACTATAGACTTGTTTACGTAAAACTAAATGCATGTTTCTTTGTTTACATCAAATGACTGCAATGGTATGTATATTTACTTGCCTATGCATAACTATATATATTCTTCTATTTCATAATAGAAAACGTAAATAATCTTTCGAACTACTTCAACATCATTCTGTAGTCCAATATTTTCAAATTATATATATTGTTATTTATAATATTGTCAGTTTTTATCGTAACATCGAAGTGTGTGCAACAAAATTAAATTATGTCTCGCACCTTTTGTTAGTAGATAAAAAATGAAACCATTACCTCAAATCAAAGTGCGCGCAATGTCGCACAGTGATTATCGTTTAAAATTGTGCCTGTTGTGTAAAGAGAACAAAAAAGTTCTTTTTGAAATAACAGATACACTTGAAAAATGAATTAATAAGCATGTCACTTATGACAGCAACGATGAACGATTGTCGAAAGCACTATGTGCGAATTGATAAAAAAATATTCATGCAAATAAAAATTCTGATAATAATTCTATTGTAATTCCTGCTGATTATTCTAATTTTAAGTTAGGTAATAATACTCGGATCAAGTTTTGG
>JAAAKG020073355.1:0-17186 GCA_010014905.2 Druon quercuslanigerum
TGAGTTAGGCGGGGGGCGGCGTGTGGGGCGGGCGGTTGGGCTGGGCTCATGATCGCTAATATTAAAATATTTGCAATTCAAAATTATTCTTTCACGCTTTGAAATAAATTTCTTGTTTAAATTAAAAAAAAACTTTTACAAGTCATTTAGAGACCTAATCCTCCCACCTACTTTTAATTATTCCATTCTTTGTTTTTGTCTCTTTTGTATAATAGCTTTTTTGTTTTAATTACTACTACTTATTTAATTTAAAATATGATTCTCTCTAATGTTTATTTATTATTTGTTCACAACTAAAAAGGTAAAGCAAAGTTCAAACATTTCAGAAAAAAACCGCAACATTTTAACATTAATCTAATTAATTAAATTGAATATTACCTCACTTCAAGTGAAAAGTGGCCAAAAAGTTAGAAATTTCAGAAAAAACCGCAAGTTTCTATCATTAGGCAAAGAAAATATTATTAGCAATGATAATAAATTGTTTAAACAATTATGTTGTTAACATGAATTAATTATTACTTTACTCTAATTGAAAAGTGATAAAAAGTTAAAAATTTCAGGAAAAAACCACAACTATGTAGTATTAATCCAGAAGAAGATAGCTATAAACATTAACAATTTGTTTAAACAATTATTTTTGCTAAATTAAATTAAAAAATTACTTACTTTAAGTAAAAAGTGGACAAAGAGTTGAAATTTTAGAAAAAACCGCAACTTTGTAGCATTATTCTAAGAGAATATTGTTATAATTAATAACAAATTGTTTTAACAATTATTTTTGTTAAATTTAATTTATTATTACCTCGCTCTAACTAAAACGTTGAAAATAAGTTGAAAAATTCAGAAAACACCTGGACTTTCTACCCCTTATCCAAGAGAAAGTTGCTTAAAACAATAATAAATAGTTTAAACAATTTAAGTAAACATGTAAATACCAGTATAAAGTAGTATTTTATATATTTGAAACAATCTGCGTTAAATAACCCGCAAAAAATCATAATTAGCGCCAAAATCTCAAAAAATCCATTTTTTCACTAATAGGGGTTTTCTGGGACCATATAAAATAGACTTATGGGGATGATATTTAAAAAGTAATACATTATTTGCATTCTGTGACTAATTGTGAAGTAAAATGGTGGATTTCGAACTCGAATCATCTAATAATGAGAATTCTGAATAAAATGTACAAAAAGGTATTTTTTTCTTATGGAAAATACGTGTTAAACTTCATGGGGCTTGCACCACCTCAAAAAAAAAAAAAAAAAATCGAAAAAATTTGTTGGACCACCCTAATCTACCAAAAGGTAGGCCTGTCTATATGAACCTTAGTATTGATCTGAGAGATCCTTTAACGATTAATAAATAACATTTATACCCAATGCTGAATAAAAAATAAAATACTAAATAAAAACATATTTATCAATTGTTTAGTTTATTAATCAAACTATAAAATGTAGATCCGAAAAGGCCCATCGATAACCCATCTACGTAGATACGTTTTTTCATCAGTTTTCTCGTCTGAATTGCGCATGAATATCAACCCTATCTACAGACTTTCATAATATAATTAAAATGATTAATTTTCAATTTAACCCGTAAACAAAGGAGGTCCAAATTACCCAATAAAAATCATTTGTTTTCGAAAAAGTAAGAAACAAAGAGTAATCAAAGTACTCCTTAAAGTACTCTTTAAAGTACTCCCATTCGAAAGCCACAACCTTCGTCCGGCGATCCTCCCACTTTCCAAAGGACTCCTTAAAGTCAACTTTCGGAAAAGCTAACATCTGCTTCTTCGCATTCGGTTTTATTTCCTCTACGTTTTAAAGTCGTTTTCCTTTTATAGGACACTTCAATGTGGGAAACAGTCAGAAATCAGAGGAAGCCAGATCAGGATTATATGGGGATTGCTGAAGTTGAGCAGGGCTGTCTTTCATCAGAAATTGCTGAATAAGCTGCGATGAGTGAGTCGTCGCCATTTTTCCATGCTCACCGCATGGCCTTTGAGTGTATTTATGGTGTACAACACCTTCCTAATTCCGAATTTTGAGGTGTCTTGGTAGTTACGAGCCCACCAAAGCGATGGTATCGTTCATAGGTATTATTCATAAACTCATCACCACACACTCTTCGCATCATAACAATGTTTTCCGTATTACTTGAAAGAGGGTCTCACAGAGGTCACTCTTAAATTTTAAATACCTACCAGGAATCTGTATTATCATAGGAGATGGCGACGACCGACTAGTGGAGATATCTACAGATATAACTTAACTCCTCAAATAACAGAAATTCTTAACGTCTTTTTAGAATAGATAGAGCTATGAATTACAAAAAAATTTTAATTAAAATTTGTCTGAAAAGGTCTTCTCCTTCGCTCCGCTGGGAATGGAACCACTGTTCTTCCAATTGCCGGTCGGGTGCTCGTAAAACTAAGCTACTAGAGAAATCGATTCTGAAAAAAGACTCCTCTATCGATCTCTTTATTAGCTTAGTTATAAGAGGACCAGACCGGCAATCGGAAGAGCTTTGGTTCGATTCCCAGCGGAGCGAAAGAGAAGATCTTATACTGAAAAATGCAGATCAAACCCTTTTTTCTTCAATATTTCCGTACGACTTCAAATGTATATAGAGCCTTTCTTAAATAGTATGGCAGTATTAATTAATATTTGTGTTTCATATTTGTCCTTTTTTTTCTCACCAAATTGATTTTTAATGTTCAGGTCCCTTTTCGACGCTTAGCTTTAATTACTGAAATCAAATCTCTATTTCAGAATTTAGAACGGAAAAGCATTTAACGTCAAAACCAGAAAACTGAGGAAACAATGCACCCTCATGACCTATGTTATGATCGGAACTGTTATGATGTGGACGAACATATATTCGAATGAGATCTGCATCACGATGCGGGTACTCTACGAATGGAATGTGTACACATTTCGTTTTGGGAAAAAGTGATTACCTCGAATTAAGTGGCAGACCATAAAAAAGGAAAATAAAAGAGACCATAAAGGAGCGTTTTTTCTACACGAAATTGCTTCGAAGTTCATACTCTCACCTCTAAAATTTAATGGAACAGACAAGACTCAGATTTTATTTTTACTTTTATTATAATTAGATTCTCAGAAGGTTTGCTAACTTTAATTGTGCAACAAATTTTCAGTTGGAAGTAATGATAACTCGAGAATTTTAACTTTTGTATAAAGAGAATTTAAGCTTTTAATTTTTGTTAGGTTTGGGCTTGAAAGTTCAACAATTTGGTTGAAAAATCAACAATTTTGTTGCAAAGTCATATTTTTTAGACAAACTCAACTTATTTTTTATTTAAAATCAAATTTCTTGTTCCAATTTTAACAATTATATTAACTAGTATGTTAAAAATTCATATATTTTTTTAATTCATCCGTTTTGTGGAAAATGCAATAATTTTACTTAAAATATAATAAATTAGAATCGCTTTAATTTGAATATAATTTTAACAGCTACATTAATTTTATTAAAAAGAGTTTATTCCCATATTTTTTTTAAAAATCTCCTTTTTCCATTGTTTTTCGAGAATTTTTGCCTGCAAGACTCTAACTACAGAACTAATTTATCTTTACAACTTAATTATTTGTCTAATTTTTGATATAATTTGATATGAAATTTGATATAATTGATATAATCCCACGCCCCTTTCTATTTTACCACGCTTTTTTCAAAAAATCCCACGCCCCTTCCTATTTATCCATGCTTTTTTTATATAATCCCACGCCTATTTCTATTTTACTACGCGTTTTTCATATAATCCCACGCCCCTTTCTATTTTACCACGCTTTTCTTCATATAATCCCACGTCTTTTCCTATTTTCCACACTTTTTTTATAAAATCCCACGCTCCTTCGTCTTTTTCCTCGCTTTTTTTTATAAAATCCCAAGCCCCTTCCTATTTTCCCTCGCCCCTTTCTATTTTACCACGCTTTTTTCAAAAAATCCCACGGCTCTTCTTATTTTCCCAGGCTTTTGTCATGAAATCCCAGGCCTATTCTTATTTTCCCTCGCGATTTCATATTTGTCCACGTGTTTTTCATATAATCCCACGTCTTTTCCTATTTTCCACACTTTTTTTAGAAAATCCCACGCCCCTTCCTATTTTTCCACGCTTTTTTCATATAATCCCACGCCTCTTTCTATTTTACTACGCTTTTTTTAAAAAAATCCCACGCCTTATTTTCCCACGTTCTTGTCATGAAATCCCAGGCCTATTCCTATTTTCCCAAGCGAATTCATATTTGTCCACGCGTTTTTCATTTAATCTCGCGCCCCTCTCTATTTTCCCACGCTTTTCTTCATATAATTTCACGTCTTTTCCTATTTTCCACACTTTTTTTTTATAAAATCCCACGCCCCTCTCTATTTCCCCACGCTATTTCATATTTCCCCATGCTATTTCATATTTCCCCACGCGTTTTTCATATAATCCCTCGCACCTTTCTATTTTTCCCACGCTCTTTTCATATAATCCCACGCCTCTTCCTATTTTCCCACGATTTTTTTAAATAAAATTTAACGCCGCTTCCTCTTCTCCCTCGCTTTTTTTTATAAAATCCCAAGCCCCTTCCTATTTTTCTTCGGCCCTTTATATTTTCCTACGCGTTTTTCATATAATCCCACGTCCCTTTCTATTTTAATACGTTTTTTTCAAAAAAAAATCCCACGCCTCTTCTTATTTTCCCACGCTTTTGTCATGAAATCCCACGCCTCTTCCTATTTTCCCACGCTTTTTTAAAATAAAATTCCACGCCCCTTTCCCTTTTCCCTCGATTTTTTTTTATAAAATCCCAAGCCCCTTCCTATTTTCCATCGCCCCGTTTTATTTTCCAAGCTTTTTTTTACAATCCCAAGCCACTTCTTATTTTTGCACGCTTTATTTGATAAAATCCCACGCCCCTTCCTACTTGCATACGCTTTTCCATATTTTTTAACACTATTTTATATGTTCTCACGACTGTTTCTGCTTCATTACGCTTTTTATATATTTTTCCATACTACTTAATATTTTTTTAATACCCCTTCCTTGTTTCCCATCCTATTTCATATTTCCCCACGCGTTTTTCATAAAATCCCACGCCCCTTTCTGTTTCCTCACGCTATTTTATATTTTCCCACTCGTTTTTCATATAATCCCACGCCCCTTTCTATTTTACCACGCGTTTCTTCATATAATCCTACGTCTTTTCCTATTTTCCACACTTTTTTTTATAAAATCCCACGCTCCTTCGTCTTTTTCCTCGCTTTTTTTTATATAATACCAAGCCACTTCCTATTTTCCCTCGCCCTTTTCTGTTTTACCACGCTTTTTTCAAAACATCCCACGCCTCTTCTTATTTTCCCACGCTTTTGTCATGAAATCCCAGGCCTATTCCTGTTTTCCCACGCGATTTCATATTTGTCCACGCGTTTTTCATTTAATCTCTCCCCCATCCTATTTTTCCACGCTTTTTTTAATATAATCCCACGTCTTTTCCTATTTTCCACACTTTTTTATAAAATACCTCGCCCCTCTCTATTTTCCCACCCTATTTCATATTTCCCCACGCGTTTTTCATATAATCCCATGTCCCTTTCTGTTTCTTCACGCTATTTTATATTTTCCCACGTGTTTTTCATATAATCCCTCGAACCTTCCTATTTTCCCACGCTTTTTTCATTTAATCCCACGCCTCTTACAATTTTCAAACGCTTTTTTAAAATAAAACTCCACGCCCCTTCCTCTTTTCCATCGCTTTTTTTTTTTACAAAATCCCAATCCCCTTCCTATAATCCATCGCCCCTTTCTATTTTACCATGGTTTTTTCAAAAAATCCCACGCCCCTCTTTATTTTCCCACGCTATTTCATATTTCCCCACGCGGTTTTTTATATAATTCCTCGCCCCTTCCTATTTCCCTACGCATTTTTCATATAATCCCACGGCCCTTCCTATTCTCCCTCGACTCTTTCTATTTTCCACGCTTTTTTTATATAATCCCACGCACTTATTATTTTCTCACGCTTTATTTTATGAAATCCCACGCCCCTTCCTATTTGCCTACGCTTTTTCATTAAATTCCAAGCCCCTTCCTATTATCCCGTGCTATTCCATATTTTTCCACACCGCTTTCCTTTTCCAACGCTTTTCCATATTTTCTGATACTATTTTATATTTTCTCACGACTCTTTCTGCTTCCCTATGCTTTTTATATATTTTTCTATGCGACTTAATATTTTTCTACCATCCCTTCCTTGTTTCCAATGCTATCACATATTTTTTTATACTTTTTTTTATATTTCGCCACGCCTCTTTCTATTTTCCCACGCTATTTTATATTTCCTCCCGTTCCTTCTTTTTTCCATGCTATTTAATATTTTTCCATGCCCCTTCCTATTTTTCCACGCTATTTCATATTTTCCCACGCCCCTTATTTGCTCCCAAAATATGACATATTTTTCCGCGCCCATTCCGTTTTTTCCACTTTTTCGTATTTGACTATGCTATTTCATATTTTCCCCCGACCCTTGTTTTAACACGCTATTTCATATGTTCCTATGCTTTTTAAATATTTTACTTGTAGTGTGGATGCGAGAAATTATAAAACAAGCGTAGAAAACACGAAATAGCGTGGGACAAAAGAAAGGGGCGTGGGAAAATATGAAAAAGTAAAAAAAAGAAAGGGGCGCGGGGTCGTATAAAATAGCACGGGAAAAAATAGTGGGCGTGGGACAATATTTTAAGTGTAAAAAAATATATAATATATCTTTAATGAAACGCTAGTCCGGGAAATCATTGCAAGGATTCTGACTTACATTAAAACAAAAAATCTCACGTGATTTGAGCCCAATCGGTTGGAAGCCAGAAAACGGCCTTATTGGTATACCTCATTCACGGGGAAAAAGAGATTAGGTAAAAACTATCCCTTTTGTTGAAAAATTTTGGTGAATTTAATGCGAATCGTGAATTTTAACTGTGAGGGTTGAACACATGAGAAAATCGAAAAAGAGGAAAATTGATTTTGATTTCCGGGTAAAGCGGATCTCTCAATGCTGACTCATTATCGAGCAATCTCGATTGTGAAGCTCGGGTTGTGCTTTGTAATTGTGGGAACAGTGTACAGTCGTACAAATGTCAACTAATTTGCGAGCTTTCAGACTAAGCTAGTAATAATATAACTACAATTTCGGCGATAAGAGCTGCCTCTAAATCCGTTAATCCGTAATTTACGATTGTACAAATGTTATCCATTAGTAAATATCAGGGAGAACAATAAATTCACCTTTTTATTGATAAAAAGGAATATTTGAAAAAGAATTTATTTCTGATTGTTAGTTATACAATTTTAAACTTACATCTCGAAAAAGATTAATAAATTTCAATTATCTTTAATCAGAGTGTCTAACAGACGTATATTTTCAAAATTCCTGGCCCATTTTTTATTTTTCCGTTCTGATATAATACTTGATCTTAAAACTTTCGTGTCTCGAATTCATCTTTCTTCGTTGAGAATTCACCTCATTGGTCAAAGGTTAAAATATTTTGTTACAATTTCGTTTTTTTTTTAAGATTCTTAAATTTAGTTGAAAACGGATTTTTTTTAAATTAGTCTTTTTGGTCCAGAAATCAATTATTTGGTGTTCACTTAAACACGTTTATTAAAAGTTTTTGAACATTTTGTTATAAACTTCTTTTTGGTAGAATAACAATTTTTTCTAAAAATGCAAAAGTTTGATTAAAACTTTCTATTTTATTTCGGGATTCAAGTATTTCGTCAAAAAATTGTTTTTAATTTTTATTAAAATCGCTTTCTGATGTAATATGAACAGTTACATTTTTCGTTGAAAATTCTTCTTTTTTAATGGAAAATTCAACTCGTTGTTGGAAAGTTTAATTACTTTCTCAAAAAATCATTTTTTCGTTGACGATTCTTAATTTTAGTTGAAAATTCGTTTATTTTTTGATCTTTGGTTAAAAATGATTTTTTTTTAAACTAATAATTTAACTATTTTGTTGAAAATTTAACTGTTTTGTAGAAAATTCGTCTTTTTGGTTTGAACATTCAACAGTTTGATTGAAAATATAACAATTTGATGGAAATTTAAAATATTTAGTACAAAATTAATCTGTTTTTTAGAAAATTCGTTTATTTTAAAATGCTCATTGTTAGTTTTAAAAATTAGACTATTTAGTCTTAAAAAAATAGAAACGAAAAAATATAAACTAAAAATAATCAAACCCAATTTGCAGTAACATAAGATTCACTGTTCAAATTATTTAGTTTAAAAGTTTCGTGAATTGTTGAAAATTTGTATTTTTTGGAAAAAATTAATCTTCTTGTATGAAAATCTAGCTATTTGGTTATAAATAAATGCATTTTTTCGAGAGTTCATCTTTTTTATGAAAGATTGATGTTTTGTGTTGATAATTTATCTTTTTGGTTCAAAATTCAACTATTTTGTTCAAAATGCATGTTTCTTTGTTAAAAACGGTTTTTTCCTATGTTTTATTACTTTGTTGTTGTTGAAATATCAACTATTTTTTCTACTATTTCTTTGTTTAAAAATAAATTTTTTCTTGAAAATTGATATTCTCTGATTGAAAATTTAACTGTTTTATAGAAAATTCGTCTTTTTGGTTTGAACATTCAACATTTTGATTGAAAATTAAAAAATTTGATTGAAAATTCCACAATTTGATGGGAAATTAAAATATTTAGTACAAAATTAATATATTTTGTAGAAAATTCGTTTAATTTAAAATGCTCATTTTTAGTTTAAAAATTAGACTATTTCGTCTTAAAAAAATAGAAACGAAATAATATAAACTAAAAATTAATCAAACCCAATTTGGAGTAACATAATATTCAATTTTCAAATTATTTAGTTTAAAAGTTTTGTGAATTGTTGTCAATTTGTCTTTTTTGGAAAAAATTAATATTCTTGAATGAAAATTTATCTATTTGGTTACAAATATATGCATTTTATCAAGATTTCATCTTTTTTATGAAAGATTGATCTTTTGTGTTGATAATTTATCTTCTTGGTTAAAAATTGAACTATTTTGTTCAAAATGCATGTTTGTTTGTTAAAAACGATTTTTTTCTATGTTTTATTAATTTGTTTTGAAATATCAACTATTTTTTCTACTATTTCTTTGTTGAAAAATAAATTTTTGCTTGAAAATTCATATTCTCTGATTTAAAATTTAACTGTTTTGTAGAAAATTAGTTTTTTTTTAAACTAAAAATTACACTCAACAGTTTGATTGAAAATTTAACAATTTGATTGAAAATTCCACAATTCTATGGAATATTAAAATATTTAGTACAAAATTAATCTATTTTGTAGAAAATTCGTTTAATTTAAAATGCTCATTTTTAGTTTAAAAATTAGACTATTTCGTCTTAAAAAAATAGAAACGAAAAAATATAAAATAAAAATTAATCAAACCCAATTTGCAGTAACATAATATTATTTGTTCAAACTTTTTAGTTTAAAAGTTTCGTGAATTGTTGAAAATTTGTATTTTTGGGGAAAAAAAAATCTTCTTGAATGAAAATTTAGCTATTTGATTATAAATAAATCCATTTTTTCGAGAGTTCATCTTTTTTATGAAAGATTGATGTTTTGTGTTGATAATTTATCTTTCTGGTTAAAAATTGACCTATTTTGTTAAAATTAAAACTTCTTTATGTTTTATTAATTTGTTGTTGTTGAAATTTCAACAATTTTTTCTACAATTTCTTTGTTCAACAATACATTTTTTTTTTAAATTCATATTCTCTGATTGAAAATTCCACTGTTTAGTAGAAAATTAGTTTTTTTTAAATTTAAAATCACTTATCCTCAATGAAAATGAGGCTACTCCATTTTTTGTTCCAAACTGATCTTTATTAGATTAAAAATTCAACTGTATAGTCAAAAAATTCGCATTTTTTGTGTCCAAAATAATCTTCTCAAAAATGTATCTGTTTTATTAAAAATACATTTATTTCGTATAAATTTGAACTTTTTTGTTAAATATTTGTTTCCTTTTTATTGATATTTCATTTGGTAAACTGAAAATTTAATTATAACGTTTTCATGAAAATTTATGTATTTTAGTTGAAAATTTTGCTTCTTGGTTTAAAAAGATCTTTAATCATCTTGGTTGAAAATTCAATTATTGAGTTGAAAATTTATGTATTTTGTTGATAATTGATCTTTCGGCTGAACAATTAGTCTGCTATGTTGGAAATTAATATTTTTTTTTTAATTTATTATTAATATTTTATTAACTAAAATATCAACTATGTATTACTTTTTTGTTTAGAATTCCGAAGAGAATGCATTTTTTTAAATTTAAATACCCCCTCACTTATAACGCTATTTTAAGTGACCCCTAAACAGTGTCCATAGTAGAGTAAGTACAAAGTGAAAAAATAGATGCATTAGCGAGCATTTAAAAGAAAGCCAAATTTTTTAAAATAACAGCAAAATATTTAAATCGTACAAAAAAAGTATCAAATAGCGTCAATAGTTGCTACAGAAACTACTTTCACTTCTCTTCTACTCGCCTTAGGAAACTATTGAGTTGTGGCTGACTATAATCGGGCTTTACCACTTGCACTTCCATCTTCAATAAAATAAAAGATCCTCATTAATTTTTGCAAAGGTTAATGATTTAAATTACAGATATTATTGATTTCGCATTAAGCGAGGTTGGAATTGAAGTATCTAAATAAGAAAAGTTCTCGATTCTTGTGAAATTAGTGGCTATGTCTCTACCTCAGTCTATAACTGTCGAGCTAGGTATAAATGGTTCGTTCAATCATCCCTATCAATTTTCATCTCATTTAAAATTGTCGATAAATCCACTTTACCCCAATTCGATTTTATAATCGCCTGGGGTAAATTGTATTTCCGAAGTACTTTCTTCGTTTTTGCAATTGATGTATTTGCCGGTTTCTTATTACTAGCTATTACCTGTACAATTTTCGTCATTTCCTGGATGTCGATGACGCCATTCCCATCGACATCGTACATGCGAAACGCCCATTTTAGTTTTTCCTCTGGCGTTCCACTCGATGTCACGTCAATTGCAAGTAAAAATTCCTGTAACATAAAAAACAAAGAATTTCATTAAAATTGTTTTTAAGTAAGGGGAAAATGGGCGATTTTTTACAAAAGCAGGGGAATCGTAGGGGAATTGAGAACCCAAATAAATAAAGTTTTAAAAAAAGATACATTTTTCAGTCAAGAAAGAAAAAAAATCAAACAGTTAATTGTATTTTTTTTAACAAAAAAGTTTATTTTAAACCCAATAGTTAAATTTTTCAACACAACAAGACCTAAATTAAATTTTTAATTCAACAATGAAATTGATAAACGAAGAAGATGAGTTTCACAATATAGTCAATTTTTCAAAAAATTAATTAAACTTTCAACGAAATAGTTAAACCTTTTACAAAACAGCTGAATTTTTAACACCCGAGGTTGTTCAATCAAGAAGAATTATTTTCTACGAATAATGTTCATTTTGTAAAAAAAATTAAATTCTACCAAAAGAAGAATATTTAACAAAATACACGAATTTTCAAACAAAAAGGTGAATTTTTTACGAAAAAAGATAAGTTTTCTACCAAAAATGTAACAGTTAAATTTTAAATTAAAAAATAATTATAAAAAAATATATATATAAAAAATTAATTTCCAATCTAAAATACCGAATGTTGCAAAAAATAGTTGACTTTTTAACTTACAAAGAAAAATTAGAAAAAAATGGAACAGGTACATTTATTAATTATCCATTTTTAAATAATCAACTCAAAAGTTAAGCTTCAACCATTGCCAACGAAAAATTAAACGAGCGATAAATAATCCATCATTTTATTTAAAAATTAAAATTAATGTTAAAATTAAAAATTTAGTTAAAATTAAAAATTTAGTTAAAGAAGTGGTTAAAAATTTAGAAAATTTGGATTGAAGATTCGTATTTTTGTTAAAAAATTAATTTTAGCAATCTGAAAATTTAACTATTTTAATTAAACTTTCAAGGAAATAGTTCAACTTTTTACAAAACAGCTGAATTTTTAATCCCCGAGTTGGTTCAATCAAGAAGAATTATTTTCTACCAATAACATTAATTTTGTAAAAAAAATTAAACTCTACCAAAAGAAGAATTTTCAACAAAATACAAGAATTTTTAAACAAATAGGTGAATTTTTAAGGAAAAAAGATCAGTTTTCTACCAAAAATGTAACAGTTAAATTTTAAATTAAAAAATATAATTTTCAAAAAAAAAAATAGTTTCCAAGCTAACATGCCGAGTTTTGCAGAAAACAGTTAACTTTTTAACTTGAAAAGGAAAATGTTTTTAAAAAAAAATGGAACAGCTACATTTATTATCAATTTTTAAATCATCAACTGAAAATTTAAGCTTCAACCATGGCGAGCAAAAATTAAACGAGCGATAAATAATACATTATTTTAGTTAAAAGTAAAAATAAAATTTAAAAATTAAAGTTAAAAATTTAGTTAAAAAAGTGGTTACAAATTTAGAAAATTTGGATTGAAGATTCGTATTTTTGTTAAAAAATTAATTTTAGCAATCTGAAAATTTAACTATTTTAATTAAACTTTTAAGGAAATAGTTCAACTTTTAACAAAACAGCTGAATTTTTAATCCCCGAGTTGGTTCAATCAAGAAGAATTATTTTCTACCAATAATATTAATTTTGTAAAAAAAATTAAATTCTACCAAAAGAAGAATTTTCAACAAAATACATGAATTTTCCAACAAATAGGTGACTTTTTAAGGAAAAAAGATAATTTTTCTACCAAAAATGCAACAGTTAAATTTTAAATTAAAAATAAATAATAAAAAATTAATTTCCAAGCTGAAATGCCGAATGTTGCAGAAAAGAGTTGACTTTTTAATTTACAAAGGAAAATGTTTAAAAAAAAATAGAACAGATACATTTATTAATTATCCATTTTTAAATAATCAACTCAAAAGTTAAGCTTCAACCATTACCAACCAAAAAATAAACGAGCGATAAATAATCCAACATTTTATTTAAAAATTAAAGTTAAAATTAAAATTAAAGTTAAAATTTAAAATTTAGTTAAAAAAGTGGTTAAAAATTTAGAAAATTTGGATTGAAGATTCGTATTTTTTTTTTAATGAAGTTTAGCAATCTGAAAATTTAACTATTTTAATTTAACGTTTATCTTTTCGGTTGTAAATTAATTGTTCTAACTGAAAATTTAAAAATTCAATTTTTGGTTCAAATATTTTTTTAGTTTAAGATGCAGGTATTTATTTTTCTTTAAATGTGCCTTTTTAATACAAAATGAAGCCTCTTGGTTGAAAATTCATTTTTTAAATTGAAAATTCAACTTCTTCAATTAAATTCCATTAATTTAGTTAGAATTGAATATCTTTGGTTGCAAATTTTAGTTCAAAATTCATATATTTTGTTGAAAATTGGCCCTTTTTAGTAGAAAATTAATCTTTTTGGATGAAAATTAGTTTTTTTCAGTCGAAAATTTAACTATTCCATTTAAGATTCGTCATTTTAATTCATAATTCCACTCTTTGTTTTAAAACTGAACTATTTTTTTAATAATTCATTTTTTTTTTCTAAAACCTAATTTTAACTCTTTGTTCAAGAATTTCGAAAATTATGGTTGAAATTCACTTAAAAATTCATCTCTTTCATTGAAAATTAATTTCTTTAACTAAAAATGTAAAAATCAGATTTTTTGTAAAAAATGTAACTATTTGCTACAAAATACATGTATTCTGTTAAAAATTCGCTTTTCTGGTAAAAACTTAAGTTTAGTGGTTGACGATTCTTTGGTTGAAAAATTGAACTATTTTGTGTAAAAATTGCTTTTTTGGTAGAAATTAAATTTTTTAACTGAAAATATAGCTATTCGTTTTTCGGTTGAAAATTGACCTTTTTAGTTCAAGATTCAAATATTTAGTAGAAAATGATTTTTTTAGTAGAAAAATAAACTTTTTGGTTGAAAACGCATGTTTTTTTCAAAGTTTCAAAGAGATTTGAAACTGAACTATTTCATTGTAAATTCTTTTTTTTTTTTAATATAACTTGGTTAGAAGTTAAACTCTGTAGTTAAAAATTAACTTTTCTTGTTGAAGATACATATTTTTAACTTGAAAATAAATTATTTTTGAAAAGTCATTGAAAATTCCCCTCTTGGATTGTAAATTATTTGTTTTAACAGAAAAATTAACAATTCAAAATTTAGTTTAAAATATTTGTTAGTTTAAAATTCATGTGCGTTGATAAAATGTTGCCGTTTTTGGTAGAAAATAATTCTTCTTGATTAAAAATTCATTTTTATGTTAATAATTTAAGTATTCGATTTCAAAAATTATCATTCTAATGAAAAACTTTCCTCCTTCTTTTAAAAGGAAACTATTTTGTTGAAAATTGTTGAACTGAAAAATTAACTAATGCAGTTAAATATTATATTTCATGATTTTAGTTGAAAATTCATCTCTTTCGTTGAATATTCGTATTTTCTGCTAAGAATTAATTTTTTACAAACTGAAAATTCATGTCTGGTTTTAAGTTAATTTTTCCAATTTAAAATTTACCAATTCAATTTTTGATTTAAAAAATTTTTTCCTTTAGTTTAAAATGTATGTATTTTGTTTAAAATTTACCTTGTTTCGTAGAAAATTAATTTTCTTGGTTAAAAATTAAGCTATTTCTGTTCAAGAATTATCATTTTAATTCAAAATCTCTCTCTTTGTTTAAAAAGTAACCTATTTTGTTGAAAATTCGTATTTTTTGTTAAAAATTAATTTTAGCTGAAAATTTAACTAATCCAGTTATCATTATGGTTGAAAAGACCTCTTTTTACTTGAAAATTCGACTACTTGGTAGAAGATAAACAATTTCGTTAAAACTCATTTTTGAAATTGAAGATTCATCATTTAAATTGAAAGCTCATCTCTTTGTATACAAAATTTTTTTAATTATGTTAGAAATTTTGTAATTTTGGTCGTAAATTAATCGCGTTGATCAAAGATTGAACTACTTCGTTAGAAGTTAAATTCTTTTGTTAAAAATTTATATTGTTGGATAAAGATTCATTATATTAATTGAAAATTCTAGTTGAAATTTCTTTATTTTTTTTTAGATAAGAATTCATCTTTTTGGCTGTAAATTAATTGCTTTAACTAAAAATGGAACTATTAAACTTTTAGGTGAAGACTTCTTTATTTTTCTTTAAAGCTATTTTAGTTGAATATTGATCTCTTTTATTAAAAATTCAACTATTCGGTTATAAGTTAAACTCTTTTGCTAAAAATTTATATTGTTAGGTAAAGATTCTTAATTATAACTGAACATTCTTGTTGAAATTTCGTTATTTTATTTTATTTTAGATAAGAATTCATATTTTTGGCTGCGCAATAATTGGTTTCACTGAAAATGTAACAATTAAACATTAAGTTGAAAATTTATTTTATTTTGGTATAAAATGTTTTCTGTTCAAAATTTGAATTTATTAACAGAAAATTGATCTTCTTGGTAAAAATTTAATTGTTTTTTGCTGAAAATTCAACTACTTCAGTATTCGGGGAGGTGTGAGCCAAAAATCACTAAAAATAGTGTGTCACGTAATATGCGGACGCCCTGAAGACCATGTCCAGGAAATTGGCAACGCCAACTTTAAATTTCCAAAAAATGAAAATTGTGCTGAATTGTGCTAGGTTTGTGCTATTTTGTGCCGTAAATGATTTTTTTTAAATATCGAAATTAGATCCGAAAAATAAAAAAAAATTTTTTTCCATCTTTACCCAACATTTTCAAAAATAGGAATTTCGAAAATCTTAAACTTGTGCTGGGCTGCGCTAGGCTAGCACAACAAATAACTTTGATGTAACATTTCACTGACAATAATATTTTCATAAAAAAAGGATTTTTTAAACTTAGAAAGCATTCTTTACCCAACATTTTCAAAAATAGGAATTTCGAAAATTTTCAATGGCATTGATATTTTTCAAACATAACCAATCTTTTGGGAATGTGTTTTGCAATGCTGGAGACCCTTTGCACTCAAATTAAAAACATCTGCGAAATGTAAATTCGAGAGGATCGTAACAGACGATTCATTCACATTCCCATTTTCATACAATTTTTAATGTAAAAAAAAAAACAAAGTTTTATGTATTTAAATATTAAAGATCAGCTTTAATAATGTGTAGATAATTTTATAAAAACTACCTCATAGTGAACGAAAATAATAATAATTAATTTTGTAATGTAGAGAAGGAGTAAATTTATAATTATGTGATAATTCACGATAGCTCAACAACAGAGGAACAAAGAGAGAGATAGAGAATATCAAGAAAGCTATTATAGAAAAATAATTATATGTATATATAATAAATATGGAAAATTTTTCCTTCCTCAGATAGTTTTTTCGTTAAGAATAAATATTACATCTGAGCATTAATACTGTCCAAATAATTTAAACAACCCAGCAAAGGTTTCGGATTTTCGAAATTCGTGTTTTTGAAAAAATGTTGGGTAATGAATGCTTTCCAAGTTTTAAAAATCCGGTTTTTTGTGAAAATATTAATGTCAGTGAAATTTGTCATAAGAGTTATTTGTTGCGCTACCCTAGCACTACCCAGCAGAAGGTTCAGATTTTCGAAATTACTATTTTTAAAAATGTTGGGTAAAGAATGCGTTCCAAGTTTTAAGACAGCAGTTTTTTTGTTTGGGAAAATATCAACGCCAGTAAAATTTGATATTATAGTCATTTGTTGTGCTAGCCTAGTACAACCCAGCACAAGTTTCAGATTTTCAAAATTCCTATTTTTGAAAATATTAGGTAAAGATGGTAAAAAAATGTTTTTTTGATTTTTGGGGTCAAATATAGATATTTAAAAAAAATAATTTACGACACAAAATAGAAAAAACCTAGCACAATTCAGCACAAGTTTCAATTTTTGGGAAATTTAAAGTTGGCGTTGCCAAATGCCCTGATATCTGAAGACCCCCATTTAAACTTTTTGAAAAATCTTAATCTGTTGAAACTTTTAACAGGGATACTTTAAGTACCGAAAAAATTTTTTTTATTAAGGGCATGCGACACAGCGAAATACCTATATTACCGACTCACTTTTTCAGTTCACTGAATATTTTTTTGGAC
>JAAAKG020073366.1:0-17185 GCA_010014905.2 Druon quercuslanigerum
TCAAAATTTAAAAATTAACAGTGTCTGAAATATTCTAATGTTATTTTACAATATTATACACAATTATTATCCTTAGCGCCAAAAAATATCAATGTATAATTAAAAACCACTTTTTTATTAATAAACAATGATTTGTGTATCTGGTGTGTTTTTAATTACAAAATCTTGACGGGCTGTGAGGCACAGTTGAACCTAACGCCGGGGTAGCGGCTTAATGGCCAGGGAGTAATTTACGCAGGAGAAAATATATCACGCTGGCAAATTAAAATATAAACAGTTTGTTAACTACTACTCCAATTGATCTGAAACTTTCCAGAAAACTTCCTTGGACCTTTCTGAACAACTTTCTTGCTGACAGTTTTCGCTTGCTCAAAATTCGCTCGACTCCCGAAACGATAAAAGTTATTTGTGCACGAATTATGCTCCGTCTTGGAAAAAATTATTATCAATTTTTTAAATAAACATTTTGATGTTTTGCTAACGCCATCGGTTGCAGAACATGACAATACGTATTGCTGATAAGTTTTATTACAAAATATCACAAACTTTTTATTTCGCTACGAGTTGAAGTGAAAAAATCAAAATATTTTGATCAGAGAAAAAAAACAGTTTTTCGTAAATAATTCGAAAAGTAAAAAAGCTGCAACTTTTTTATGAAGAGAAAAGATGCGAAATCAAATTTTCACTCAGAATATATATTTTAAAAATTAAAATTCAAGACTTCATTTTCAGGAGCTTAGGGGCCTCCCCACTCCAGAAAAATACTTCTATATCTCCTTTTTGCATCCGACACCTTAATTGGAAGACGGAGTAATCTACTTGTCATCCGCATTAATTCACTTGTGATGCGGAACAATCTACTTATAACCTAAAGGAATCCAGTTCTAGTCTAGTTCTAGGAGTAATAATAATTTCACGAAGTAATCCACTTATGTCATTGAGTAATCCACTTCAGAGTATGGAAAAGTAAAATTGCGATACAGAGTAATCCTGTTTTAATCTGGAATCATTCACCTGCGTATCTACATTCGAGTCCGCCTGGATGCCGGTCGCCTACACTAGTTTAGTTCGCGCGCTCCAAGTTTTGCGTTTGCAATGATTTACCTACTCAGTTTTTTGAAAAAAGGTTTTCACAGAAAACTACCTTATAGTTTTCTGAACAACTTCGCCACAGAAAGCTTATATTTTCTCAAACTTCGCTCGATAAACGAAGCGATCGAAGATCATAAGGATTTAAATTCGGAATGGCCTAGAAAACAATTTTTGATTTTGTTGTAAATAATGATATACACTTTTTGCTCATATCATCGTTCTAAGGGTACTTTGGAGAGTATTGCCTGTAAATTTCATAAAAAATTCCAAAAACTGTGGATGCGCTATCCAATTTTCTATAAGAATGCATTCTTTAAAAATCAAATTTTCAAATTTCGATTTTTAGTTGCCAGGGGCCAACCTCCCTCCAACTTTACCAAGTTATGTCCCGTTCTGGAAGCGAAGCGCTCAATTGATATTCTCGGTTGATACTTCACGTTTTTGATTAAATATTAAAAAATTGGTTAAGAAGCTTAATAGTTTCAACTTAGTATACATTGTTCGATTGATGTTTATATAAAATTAAGTATATATTTAGTATTTAAAAACAGGAGGTGGTCAGCGTCAGTGTCACATGAAATTTTTAGGGGGGGGCTGAATTTTTTAAAACTTTTTAACCTGTAACCCATATAATTAGGAGTAGTCAACATGTGCTAGGATTCTTAAACCTTGTTTTCAGTTACTTTTGAAAAAAATTCACTATTTAAACAAAATAAAAACTCAAATTGACCAGACAGACGTGCCTTGCGAAATTTTGGAACACTTCCAAAAATTTCAACGCAATATTTACATTTTGCAAATTATAAACTTTCGAATAAAACACATGCAAGTGGTCAAGTGACAGTCATTAACATGCCCTTAATTTTTGTAATTTCGAAGTTAAACATACATTTTAAAAAATTGACCGTTATGCTCGATTTTCAAATGTTTGAAAAACATTACAATGGACGCTAAACTGAACTAGAGGTCGTGTCAACTTTACGTAACACTGTTTGCCGATCTTTTCTTACACACATAAGCGGATATAAACTCGGTCGCAGAACATGAACATGAACATGAACATGAACATGAACATGAACATGAACATGAACAGGACACTTCTAACTTTCGAGTCACAGTATTAGGCTCTCAGTTTACAGCCCTCAACTCAAAAGCTTTCGCGGATTGCTACTCTCGCAGCTTCAATAAAACTTGTTAGCTTAGACCATGTCAAGATAAGTCAAAATTTTATTGGTGCTGCCTCTTAAATATTGTGCTTTAGGTCACGTACCTACCGTAACGAGAACATCAAATTGTAGTTCTCTTAAATCAAAAATAACGGAAAACGACCGAAGCCTTAAAATCTATAATTATTTACGATTTCAAAATGTCAAACTAGAATTAAATGATTTTGGAAAGACGTGTGTCCATAAAGAAGTGTGCACTCCTTAAAGTCACCTTTGGGATTAGTTAACAGATGCTTTGAAACATTTTGTTTCTCTGCGACTTGAAATCGTTTTCACTTTAGAGGATAATTCTATTTCCGAAATAGCTGATATCACAGGGAGCCAGATCAGGACTGCGTGAGGACTGCCGAATTTGTGCAAGGCGTTTCTGCAATTTCTGGCGCTTCGAAAGAAATTGCAGAGTAAGCTGCGATGAATGGACAGATTTTTAAAAAAAATATCAGTAATGTCCAACGAAAAATAATAACATAACAAAATATTTTTTAGAATTCGAAATCTTTCAAAGTGTAATGATCTTTATTTAATTTTTTTCAATTGCAACTATTTTTCGAAGTATAATAATTTTTGTTTTAAAATGCCAATTTTCGATACAAAACGCAAGCATAACCTAAACTTCTAAAAAGTTTGGAATTATTCTTAATTGTTTAAAAAAATGCCATTTCCCGAAAAAAACACTAACATAATCCAAAAGTATTAGAAGATTCTAAAGCTTGTTTATATTATGATTTTTTTTAAATAACAATATTTTGTGTAAAGCGATAACATAACCTAGAATAGTTCAAAGTTGTGAATCTGCTTTGAAATATAATTTTTATATGACGGAGCTGCGCCACTTAAAATTTCCGAGCGTGGAGGACTTGGAATAAATAAGCGTTTAGAATAAGCAAGAGTTTACTGTAATTGAATCCTGTACCTTGAAGGCAAATTCCAACAACAAAAAAGCTGGTTTGATTTTTAAATAAAGTAGAATTATTTTCATCTAAATAGTTGAATTTACAACGAAAAAATAGAAATTTTAAAATTGTCAAATTGGTAACTGCAGCATAGACATTTCAACCAACGAAACGATTCTATAAGAAAACATAAGTTAAATCTTCAACTAAACCATTTTCAACTAAAATGAAGAATTTTCAACCAGAATACAACATTTTTAACAAAGAAGTCCAAATTTTAACTAAGTTATTGAATTTTCAACAAAGAAAAACGTTCCACCGTATAGTAAGTACATCTTTACCAAAATTAAAAAAAAAATTTTAATGGAGAAGATCAATTTTCGAGTGAAAAGACATTTTTAACAAAAAAGTGAATTTTTAACTAAAAAAGGAATGTGGTTAACATTTCTTTAAAAAAAATTAACAAAATATTTGAAAATGAATTCGAGAACCTACGTAAATTAATAATTAATAATTACTTAGAGTACTGAAGTTACTGTGAGACAATCGGCAGATTTTGAGATGCTGATTTCGAAAAAGATATTAATTTTTCCGAAAAATTCTTGCATTTTGTAAAAAAAAATTTGTTATGAACAAGCGCTTTAAATAAATAAAATATTTCAGCAATTATCGCTACTGTGGTAGGTCGTACGGTCAAGATGAACACAGTGAACCCCCGAAATAAATTTTATTTTTCGATTGGATAAAAATGCTGCAGCACGTTTTTCTGACGAAAGATAAAATTTATCTGACAAAAATATTTATTTGACATATGTGATATGTCAAACGGGTGCGCCTTGGTTCACCGAAAAAATTTCCGCCATAAGTTTGAAAATCAACTGCAATTCAACAACCGTGCGCTGATATGGATAAAAATTTGTGATAGTGAATATTCGTACCCACTATACATTCGGAGTTAAATCCTTTTTGCACTTTTGGAATTTTCGGGATTTTTCAATTTTTTCAAAAATTTATAACTTGACAACCATTGTTCGTGGGAGAAAATAGGATGATACCTTTTTCATATGATTTCATTTAATTTTACAGAAATAAATATAACAATTTGTTTTTATTTATTTAAACCAAATTTTTATAAAAAATTGTTTATGAGAAAATGCGAGCATTTTTCGAAAAAAATATCGTTTTCGAAATCAGCACGTCGAAATCTATAGAATACGATTTTTTTTTTTTTTTGTTAAAAATCAATTTTTCAAACTGAAAATATAAGTCTTTGATTTTTGTTAAAAGTTTATATTTTTACTTGAAGTTTCAATTAGTTTCTTAAGAATGTATATTTTTCGGTAGAAAATTAATCATCTTCTTTGAAAATTCAATTTTTTGTTTTTTAAAAATTAGACTATCTGGGTGAAAATTCCTGTTTTTTGTTAAAAATTTGTCTTGTGTGTTAGAAAATAATCTTCTGGTTTAAAATTTTATTTTTTAAATTGCAAGTTTGTTTTTTTTAAATAATTTTTTTAAATTGAAAATTAAACTATTCCCTTTTTAGCTGTAAATTTATCGTTTTTAATTGTAAAATCCTTGTTTGTACATTGAAAATTTATTTTTTAATTGATAATTCAACTTTTTTTTTTTATTAATTTTATTACATTTCAACATTTATCATTTTAGTTGAAAATTCATCTCTTTGTTTGAAAATTGAACTATTTTGTTAAAAATTCGTTTCTTTTCGTGTAAGCAATTAATTTTTTTAACTGAAAATGTGTATCCCATTCTTAGTTCAAAATTGGTATTTTTTATTTAACAGTGCAACTATTTAGATAAAATTTTTTTCTTTTATCGGTGGAAATTTAATTGCTCGGTTGAAGTTTCATTTATTTTTTTGGAAAGTCGTCTTTTTCAGTCGAAAATTAAACTTCTCGGTTTTATTTGCTTTTTCGAAAATTTAATTTTGTGAAAATTGAAATTAAAATTTTTCAATAATTTTGTTGAAAAAGTCTTTTTTAAATTTAATTGCTTTTTTTAGAAAGATTACATATTTGGTTGACAGCAAATTTGTTCTGTTAGAAATTCATGTATTTTGTTACAAATTTGGAGAATTATTTTAATTGAAAAATAATTTTTTTTGTTTGAAAAATTAAACTATTTTGTTAAAAATTCCATTTTGTTTATTAATTTTTTTTTTAAATTATAACTGAAACTACTCCATTTTTTATTTAAAATGTATCTTTTTTAGTTGAAATTTCATGTGTTTTGTAGGTGATTCGTCTTTTTCGAAATAAAATTAATCTTCATGGATAAAAGGTCATTTTTTTTGTTGAAATTAAACTATTTGATTGACAATTGTTCTATTTGGTTACAAATTGAAACATTTTGTGCAAAAGAAATTCATCATGTTAGTTAAGAAATCATTTCTTCCGTTGAAATTTTACTTATTTTGTTGAAAATTTTCGTTCAAATTAATCCATTCTTTTTGGTGAATATTCATATTTTCAGGATGAAAACTCAACTGATTTATAGCAAAATTCGCCTTTTGGTTTTAAAGTTCAACAATTTGGATTACATTTTTTTCGTAACTGATAGAAAACTTTTTATTTTTCGAAAATTCCTCATTTTTATTGAAAAATTTCCTTTTCGTGTTGAAAGTTGAAACACAGTGTTCAAAATTAATTTTTGTGGTTGCAGATTCATAACTTTGATTCAAAATTCGTATTTTTGGTTGACAACAATTATTTAAAAAAATTATTTTTATTAAATATTTTACTTCTCCAGTTTTAGTTGAAAAATCTTTTTTAGTTTAAAATTCTACTGTTTGTTTAAAAATTCACCTTTTATGGTAAAAGAGTAATATTTTTAGTTTAAAATAAAAAATAAATGAGACGTTTTGAAATATTAATCTGACATTGTTTGCCAGAGAAAAAAAATTGGTCAGGGAAAGGTCAACAAATTTTTTAAATAAAGCTAATAAATAAAACTGAAATAAGAATAGATAAAAAAAAGTTTGCAGCTCCAGGAATTGAACCCTTGACTCTCTGGCCGCGAATCCTTGCAGTACGCATACCTTAATATCTCTGGAACTATCAGAGTAAGAATTTTTATTCAAATTGGAATCAGTTTCTTATTCCTAGTAGAACTGATTACTCGTGAGCCTAATATTTAAAAAAAAATTAATTTGGGTACTTTCCAGTGAAATATTTATTTTTAAGTAGAATATTGTTTTGATGGTTGCAATTATGTTCCTCGTCATTTCGTAAGCAAAGTGTCCAACTTTGTTGAGGTAGGACTCATCTTTGTGGTTCGCGAATTTGTCCTCGGATTGGTCTTTCGCATCTGCGCCTTGCGTCCAAAGTGGGTCGTGAGGACGCAATCGTACTATTATAACGATGTTTCTCGTCCCAATCATTTGTAGTTGAAGCAGGGCCAAGTTTCGATTTATCAGCCCGTCTCAATGAGGCTCACTCAGCCAGCTGCAGATGCCAACCGAACGCAACACACACGCTGGCTTGATTAAGAATTAATAGTCCCGCTCTTCCACAACAAATGAGCGTGGTTCCACCCGCGATCAGTATCGCTCATTCCAGTTATTTTTACTTCGATCATTATTTCTCGGGTAAACTAGCGAATGGAAGTAGATATGTTTTTCTTAATTTGAAAAAAATTCTTGCTAAATAATTCCGAAAATGTTATGGTAGGCGAGAGTTCGATTCCTGGCGCCAATATTTTGTCTCGCTCATTTTTAGAACACTTACAGTATTTTTTTATGTATACTTTATTTTTAATCCATTCAAAAAATATAGTTAGGTGATTAACAATTATTAGAGATAATGTGAAATAGAAACTTAGGAAAGTAAACGAAAGTTGAATAGAGATAAGGTAAAGCAGGTGGAGATAAGATAAGAAAAAATAATATAAAATCGTATTTTAGACAAAATATTTGGTTATCATGTTCTAATGTTTTTTAAATATCAACCAAATATTATTACATTTTCTTGATTGGATTAACAGAACACTTGTTTCAAGATTTTAAAAACTAGCATCATTCGCGCATGTCTGTAATTTTTTGATTCGCGGAAAAAAAATTTTATTATTCAAAATACAATTTACAAATAACTATTTATTTAATAAAAATTTTGAGCACTTAAATTAAAGCTTAAATTAGGTTTTAGGAAAGTATTATCAGTTTTTTTTCAAGGTTATGTAAGTGGAATATTTTTCATTTTAATGTTCAAAATTATTTAGGGGTTCCATTTTTATAAATATTTTGACCCTTTTTTTACCTTTTCTTTAAAAATTAATTATTAAAACCTTTAAAAATCAGAGATCTCCAATTTTAAATTATTTATTAAATTGTCTAAACTTTTAAATATGGTAAAAATGATTCGCATTTTTTAAAAAGTTTTTTTAAAATGCTCTATTAAATAAAAAATTTCCTAAAATTTTGGAAATTCCTTTTAAACAGTTTTTTAACCTTTTAAAATTCTTAACCTAAATTAAAGCTTAAATTAGGTTTTAGGAAAGTATTATCAGTTTCTTTTCAAGGTCATGTAAATGTAATATTTCTCATTTTAATTTTCACAATTACTTAGGGTTCCCATTTTTATAAATTTTTTTACACTTGTTTTTAATTTTCTTTAAAAATTAATTATTAAAACCTTAAAAAATTTGAGATTTCCAATCTTAAGTTATTTTTGAAAAATACCTAAAACTTTTAAATATGGTTAAAATGATTCCCATTTTTCTTAAACTTTTTTTAAAAAGCTCTATTAAATAAAAAAATTGCCTAAAATCTTGGAAATTCCTTTTTAACAGTTTTTTAACTTTTTAAAATTCTTAACCTAAATTAAAGCTTAAATTAGGTTTTAGGAAAGTATTATCAGTTTGTTTTCAAGGTTATGTAAATTTAATATTTCTCATTTTAATTTTCAGAATTACTTAGGGGTCCCATTTTTATAAATATTTTGACTTTTTTTTACTTTTCTTTAAAAATTAATTATCAAAACCTTTAAAACTTTGAGATCTCCAATTTCAATTTTTTTTTAAATTGTCTAAACTTTTTAATATGGGTAAAGTTATTTTTTTTTAAACGCTTATTTTTTTTAAGTTTTTTTAAAACGCTCTATTAAATAAAAAAATCCTAAAATCTTGGAAGTACCTTTGTAACAGTTTTTTTAACCTTTTGCAATTCTTAAAAAGCTTCTATTTTTTCGAAATCTGCAATAATCGATTGCCCCGGGAATCTTACGATTATTTTTCAAATTTTAAAACCTCAAATATTCTTAAAAAGCTTAAATGTTTTATTTCAATCCCCTAAAAATATTTTTTTTGTAGAAATAGTTGAAAAATCTTTTATTTTTAAAATTTTAAATGATTGTCGACATCTTGTTCAAGATTCTAAACATCTTTTAAAATTATTATAATTTTTTTAATACTGCTAATTAAAAAAAATTGCTTAAAAATCTTCCAGGTTTGTTTTTGGAAATTTTGGAATTCTTTCATAATGGTTCACAGTTGTTTTAAATATTATCTTTATAGTTTCTTAAAAAATATTCAAACATATACACGTTGTTAACAAATTTTTAAAACCTTTTAAAATTTTAAATAATTAAACATTTTTTAAAACTTCTCAATATATTATTTTTTTAAAATATGATTTTATATTAATATTTACATTCGAAAATTGCACATATAAAAAATTTGCAATAATTTTTGAACATATAGAAAACATGTTTTATTTTTGAAGCTTTAAACACTCTTAACTCTTAACTGCTATTTACCTTCCTTTATTTCCCTCACTTCCCTTATCCCCTCCCCTTATTTCCCCTACTTTTCATCTCCTCATTCCCCTACTTACCCTCCCCTGTTTTCTTTTTATTTCCATCCTCTTACGATTTGTGAGTTACGAGTTCCTCCAAATCTCCCTTCTTGCAAAAAAGTACGTCGGACACCCGACCGAAACTATCAGGGTACCATAACAGGTCCTCTAGACCCCCCCCCCCCCCCCCAGTAGATTGCAAGAGAAACGAATTAAGTTGGGCGACTAGCCTGTAGCTAGTTCGGTTGGTGGTGGGGGGTTCTCCTTATGAGAGGTAATTCGTCGCGCACGTCGTGAGGGCACGTGACGCGCGACTCAATTTCTACTCGATCCTTGGCTTCATCCTCCCAACTCGCCCTATCCCGCCCCCCCCTCCCTCCATCATGGATAAATCGAGTGCCATTATTATTTCCTCGATGGCTGGTCCTTCTTTCCACCTTTCTTTTCTTTTTGTTTTCGTTACTCGTCCAAGTGTATCTCGATGGAAGCGAATATTTCTTTTTTATTCTCCTCAAGAACCAATCCAACCCCTTCTTAGCCATTTTCTTCAGAAGCACATTGCACGCGAGCGATAGAAGGGAGAATTGCTCGACGTATATATTTTTGTTCTTTCCTTTTATGATCTTATCGAGAAGTTATTGTTCGATTTTGTGAAAGTTAGTTTGAAGGTGAATTGCTTTAATATGGTAATAAAAGTAAAGGGCGGCAGTACAGAACCAGATAAAGAAAAAAATCGGAATTTTTCGGAAGGGTAAAAAAATATTCTTTCAAATCGAAATTACCATTTAAGGATAAGACAAAAATGTACTTCCGAGATGAGGTGTTCCTGATTAGGGATCACAAAAATTTTATCAGAAAAATTGAAAGCGGATTTTGATAAAAATGTAGTCGTCTGTTTCAATAGAAATACAACATTATTGTCGACATATTGAGTTTCTGAATGCCTATGAAAAAAAAGGTGATCTAAAAACTGTAGCCAATCTTGAGGAAATTGACGAAGAATTTTGAGGTGTCAATTTCACAGGTTTTCAAAATCGGCTTTCGGTAGAAATTAAAAATTTAATTTTTAAGTTCTTACAAAAATGCAAACTTGCTGAAAGGCTTATAAAAACCCAATTTTTTTCAAAAACAATATCTTGAAGAAATATCGATGCTGAAGGGTATGAAAAAAATTATTATTACACCACACTAAAATAAACTTTTTTTATTACCACATTAAAAAATGAGAATACGAGCTAATGTTCTTAATACAATGTGTATTTGATTTCTTAAGAATTTTTTATACAAAAATTAACCCATTTTCAAAAATTAAAATATAATATTACAGTTTTGAATAGGAAATTCTGAAACAGGGTAATTTTTCTAGCCTTGAAAAAGTTGTTTTGCATTGAACGCTTAAACTTGAAAATATTTGTTTAGACATTCCTTAATTTATGGATGTTTCCTATTCCAAATTTTCGAATATTAAAAAATTTAAGGGCTATTTTATTACTAAATATTTTTAATTGTTTCGTTTTAAATTTTTGTACGATCTAAATTTAATAATTTAGATTTCAATATTCTAAATATTGTTTTCTATGTTTCAAACAAATTTTTTCCACATTTTTTTAAATTCTCTAAATTAAATCAATTCTTTTCTGTAATTCTCTACATTTGTTTACAACAAATTTTATAATTAAATTTTTTTCAAAATAAATTAAAAATGATAAAAAATTAATTCAATTATTTCTCAAAATCAATACTTATAAAAATGAGAAGATTTTACAAGTAGGCATTGAAAATTGAATTATTTATTTTGTTATAATTTATATATATTTATATTGTATTATTAATGATTTATGGTAATATCAAATTTCTTAGTAATATTACAGATTTTTCAGTTTTAAATAAAGCTCGGAATTGTTTAACTTACAATGTTTTGCAGTATAATGTTTTAATTTTTAATGCTTCCCATTTAAAATTACTTTTTACTTTTAACTTTTATTTTAAATAATTTATTTTCAAAATTTCATAATTGAAATTTTTTTATTTTGAACTTGGAGATGATGGTGAATATATTTCTTGATCTTATAAAAATGTGTGTAATAAATTTTAATGTTAAATTGTGATTTCTGTAATGTAATAACAATTATTAATTATAGAATTTCAGAGGCTTTAAAATATTCAAATTATTTGAAGTTAAAAGTTTAAAATGTTTATCTATTGAATTTGGACCGCTCTTCATCACAAACAATACAGTTTCAATTTCTTTGAAGTTTAAATGATGCAATTTTCAAAATTTGAATATGAAGATATTCCCGTTTTCACCTTTTGAAATTGTCTTATTTTCAAAAATTTCATTTGAAACCGTTCAATTTCCTGTTTCTTCAATTCAACATAAAATTGTTCAATTTTAAGAGAATCTGTTTAACAATTTTTTATTGACATACGTTTAATTCTTTGTTATTCTATTCGAAATACTGTAGGCTCTCATAAATCATGCGGTGCTCGGGACCAAAGTTCTCACCAAGCGCCTGCTCAGAAGTCACACCAAAAGACTCTGCGCAAAATATCTCTGAGACGCTTTAGCGGATCGTTTGAATATCGTCTTGCGCACGCGTATCTAATGCCACGCGCGACACTTACCGAATTCAGAGGCAATGGAAGGGAGAGGTACTTGGCGAGAAAAGACGCTTGGTGAGAGGCTACTATACAGTCCTTTTTCAATATATAAACACTGTGAATTCAAAATGACTATTTTTAAACTTTAAATTTAAAAAATAATAATTTAATAATGAGAACAAATCCGAGAATTGAATGGTCTTTTTGATATGATGAAGAAGCCCATGTCGCGTGCGACGTGAATCGCGTGTCCCTAATTGTTAGCCTCGGTACTTCGCAATAAATTATTTTAAGGGAACTCGTCCCCTTAGCTTAGGCTGTCGTAAACTCACTCAGCGTTAGCAGCGGAAACTTGCGACCGATTCTTACGAGCTTTAACGCTCGTGAATTTCCCAGATGGTTACGACTGTTTCCTATTGGAGCTAATTAATTTTGATGGCCCCTGGAACCAGTGTCTCGACTCAAATCAGGAAGTAATATTATTCTGGAATATTAAGGTTGAGACATTTGCAATATATCGTGAATTAACGTTGCTACAAATTAAAGCTTTCAGTTATATTATAACACCCACCGTTGTGACTTTTTGAATTTTTTTTTAAATTTCTTTTATTTTTATTTGTAACCAAAAAAATTTTTAAGCAAATCTTATTGCAGTTTTGCAAGACCTAATATCGTAAGAATTTCAAGATTTAAATTAGATAGAGTAGGCCTATTCAGTTAGGAGAATTTTACAGAAGATCCAGATGGGACATTTCCACCACCACTTAAGTGAACTATGGAGGAGGGAAAGTCACATCTGGGCCTTGAGCAGTTACGGCGACAATTCCTGGAATTTCTCCTCGCGAAATAGGCCTGACGTAGTGCCCAAACATTTGCTCCATATCATCAATTATCTTTCGTAGAAACTAAAACTATCAATTATGTATCAAACACACGCGCACACAATTAACACACAGGTTCAGAGTATGAAAATTTTTTTTTCCTGGGGAATTTGTGAATTTTTATTTTCAGTAAAAAAACTGTTTAAGTAAATCTTACTGCAATTTTAAAAGTTCTAATAACGCAAGTATTTTAAGATTAAAATTACGCAGTGCAGGCCTGTCCAGAGAGAAGAAATTTACTGAAACTCTAGTTAAGACATTTTCTCCATATCATCGAATAACGTTCCTAGAAACTTAAAATATCAATTATCACACAGACACACACGCGCACACTCACACACAATTAAAGCACAGGTTTAAGGACTGGAAAGTATTTCATATTCCCTTTTCCCGGAAATTTTTGGATTTTTATTTTTAGTACAAAAATATACAAGTAAATTTTATTGCAATTTTGAAAGAGTTATTATCGAAAGCATTTTAATATTAAAATTTCGTAGTGCAGGCTTGTCCAGCGAGGAGAAGTTTACTGAAACTCCAAACAGCAGTTTCGGAGAAAATTCCTGGAATTTTGTCTCGCTGGATAGGCCTAACGAAGTGCAGTCTCAACCGGCATATTTTGCCGGATTTTAATTTTCTGTTTCGGCATATTTTTCTCTTCCTTTTGGTGTTCTCGACCTAATCACATTTCGCCATTAGGAATAGCAAGATTATCATGCAGGAGGTGCTCGACCAATAAATTATTCCATTTTTGGAAGTCTTGAGTTTGAAATATCAAAGTTCTTCAATATTTAAACTGCTTAGTTTTGAAATTATGATGTAATTAATTATTAATTATTTTGATGGCAAAATTGATCAATTTTGAAATACCTGCAATTTTCAGACATAGAATATAATATTGATCAAACTTGGCGTATATTATTTTTATGTTAGAAGGCGTCATAAAAAAATTAAATATAATTTTAATGGCTTCACATTTAAAAACTTGTAATTTTATGTTCTACACATTTTTTAAGGTTACAACAGACTTTCTTCTCTAAATTGCTTTCAAATTATTTATTTACGGCTATTGTTTTGAAATTGAATATTGTTTGGATGAATCATTCAAGATAGAAGAATTACTTTAAAATTTGAAGCTCACTAGTAAAATAGGATAAAAATGTTAAGTATTTCAGCAAGCAGTACATTTATTGGCAGTTTCCAACGTATTTTATAAACTTTTAAAAACTTATAACTTTTCATTATTGCTTAAACTGAAAATGCGTAATTTTAATTTTACTCTAATCTGAAAGCTAATTTTTATAAATGTACAATTTAAATTTCTTTCTCTTGAAATCAAACCTAAATCTTCAACTAGCAATAAAAAAATGTTAATATTGATAATTTCAATTTAGACCTTTCTTTAAAGAATTTGTATGATTTTAAAACAATTGTTTCAGAGTAGATTCTCAGATTTTGAAATCATTTTTTGAATAATTCGAACTGTGAATTGACCACCCGGCGAAGTACGCGCGCGCTCCTTTAAAAATTATGGAAATAGTTTAAACTGTTGAAATAATGCAATTTATTAACGAAATTTATTTAAGATGTTATCGAGTAATTGAAACAATTTACTTTCCGCTGTAGTGTGGGTATAAACTATAAGGTATAACGATGCCAGACCAGCTCGACATAATTATACCATGATTGAATTCGATCCGCCGATATGTCTCAGTCTCGATGCTTAGTTAGTTACCCGCAAGTTTTGCTTTGAAGATCCGCAACGTGTAGTGTCTATCGAGTCGAAAACTTTATCAAAGTTTTCCTTCTTTGCTGTAAATCCCGACGGAAGTGATCCTGTAAGGGGAGCTAGTAATCCAGTGCGTAAGATAATGCGGCGCGTTCCCTTTTAGTGAGAAAATTAGATCATTTAAGATAAGTATTTAATTTTTTCAGATGAAAAACTCTTCTATAGCGCCGATTTTGGGGCTGACGGTAAATGGGAACTACCTCATTATAGTCCGATCCGCTTTTGTTTGTTTACGCCTGAGTGACAACCGTAAACCCCACGCGCCCCGCGGAGCTCCTTTTACACCAACCTGGAATGCGGCGTCAATTCTCAGAAGGGCTATAGAAGGGAGGGCTGCTTTCAGTGAGAAAACTAGAGTAATTCAGATCATTGTTTAATTTTTCATGTTGTTTTTTATGGTTATCTGCAAAAAATTACTTAAGCTTGCATTGTTTTGTAATGCGGCGTGTTGGTTAATGCGATTTATCGGTTAAAGCGTGGTTGCTTTTAGTGAAAAAAATTAGGTTGATCAAGATAATTGTTAAATTTGTCTCATTTATTCTGAAAGTTTTGAAAAAATTATTAAAGGTTTTATTTTTTTTAATACGGCGCGTTAGTTAATGCGATGTGTCGGTTAATGAGGCGCAGTCGCTTGCAGTGAAAAAGTTAGGTTGAATAAGATATTTCTTTCATTTTTGGGGTGAAAACTTTTTTTTAAGTATTTCACATCTATTCTGACAGTTGCGAAAACATTCTTAAAACTTTTAGTATTTTGTAATTTGGCGCGTCAATTAATTGAGATCACTGTTTCATTTTTTAGGTGAAAATTGGTATTATTATGTTTCTTATCTCACAGAAACAACTGGGAGTTCAGTAATTTTTCGGCTCTAGGAAAAGTTTGCATCGTTTAGAATTTCTGCTGTAAAATAACTCTTATAAGGGTTCTTTTTTAGTTCGCTGAGATCCGATAGATGTCCATCGGCGTATGCAGAAGTAGTTAACTGCGAGTGTTCTGAAAAGCGTGTGCCTTTTTGAAATCAATAAATACTATGAATAGTCATACAAATAAATATTGAAACACTTTTTTTATTACTTAAGAAAAATCAAATTAAATGATAAAAATATCTAGCTTTTTAAAAAATGTAATATTAACCTATTATTGCAAGTGTACACTACCGTCGGAAATTATGAGATCGACTGACGCAAGCACTATTAAAAATCACTGCTGGATTTAAACCACGATAACTCAACGAAAAAAGATGACAGGGCATTTTTAAAAAAACAGTTGGAAAGCCTATAAAATTCCACGTCTAGTAATGTCGAACAGATTGTTTTTTCATCTGCTGAAGAGAATACAGCAGGTGGTAAGTTTTAAGAAAATTCTAGATTTTCTAAAATTTTGTACGTCGACTTTAACTTTTAGCATGACCTAGGAAAATTGATGCAAAAATTGGAAAATCATTCAAAATAGAGCCCGAAATTTCATCTTTAATTTAAGCCCAAGGAAACTTGAAAAATCGTAATCGGTTCCCGAGATACGATTAAAAATGTTCAATCGTATCTGAGTAGAGTTTTAGTCGACGATCACGGTTCTCGGCCGGTCTGCTGCTCGCCTCCTTCGTTGAGGCAGGACCGATTAGGCCACGCATAGAGGTGGTGCTTGATTGGGGCTCGCTTATACTTTTGATTTTGCTCATCAGTATTTAAATTATTCATTGTTTTTTTAAATTATTTACAATTATTAAAATTCAGAATTATCCCCATATTAAAGAATAAGAAAATGATGAACTGTTTTTTTATTTCTTAAAATTTTTATCAACTAGAATATTAATAAAAATTGTAGATATATTGTCATGAGAGTAAAATTTTTTTAAAACGAATTAAGCAGCTAAATTCTAAATAAATTATTTATATGAAAAACACTCAAAAACAATCAAAGTGAATAACAATGGAATTTCCAAAATAAATTAAATATAAAACAGAGTGTAGGTGTAATGAAATTTATATTTTCAATTTCTAATAAGTAGTTTATTATTTTCCTTTACACAAACATTTTTATTACACAAACAACTCACTCATTATTTAATTTTTTGATCATAAAAATTACAAAATAAAGGCACAATCAAGCACCACCTCTGTGCGTGGCCTATTCGGTCCTGCCTCAACGAAGGAGGCGAGCAGCAGACCGGCCGAGAACCGTGATCGTCGACTAAAACTCTACTCAGATACGATTGAACATTTTTAATCTTATCTCGGGAACCGATTAAAATTTTTTAAGTTAAGTTTCTTTGGCTTAAATTAAGGATAAAATTTCAGATAAAATTTCGATAACTCAACGAAAAAAGATGATAGGCCATTTTTAAACAAACAGTTGGAAAGCCTATGAAATTCCACGTCTAGTAATGTCGGCCCGTTTTTTTTTTCGATGTGCTCAAGAGAATACAGCACGTCATAAAATTTTTAAAAAATTCTAAATTTTATAAAATTTTGTACCTCGGCTTCAACTTTTAGCATGACCTAGGAAAACTGTTGCAAAAATCTAAAAATTATATGCCGTAGAGCCTGACATTTTATCTTTAATTTAAGCCAAAGAAACTTAAACAATCTTAATTGGTTCACCAGAGACGATTAAAAATGTTCATTCGTGTCTGAGCTGAGTTTTAGTCGACGATCACGGTTCTTGGTCGGTCTGCTGCTCGCATCCTTCTTTGAGGCAGGATCGAATAGGCCACGCACAGAGGTGATGCTTGATTGGGGCTCTCTTATACTTTTGCTTTTGCTCATCAGTAATTTTTATTTCAAATTATTGTAAATTTTAAAAATTATTTATTGTTTTTTTTTAAATATTTACAATTATTTCAATTCAGAATTATCCCCATATTAAAGAATAAAAAAATGATGAACAGTTTTTTTTTATT
>JAAAKG020073377.1:0-17184 GCA_010014905.2 Druon quercuslanigerum
CAGCAAATAAAAGGGGAATCAGCGAATCACAGTAATAGGGAAAATTCAACGAAAATGGGACTCACAATTTAAATACACAAAGGGGAAAAAAATCGGCAATAAAGGGAAAATCCATACATTAGATACAAATAATAATAATCAGCCAAAAAAACGTAAATTGACAATTCAGCAATGTGTGGCAAATCAGTAAATTGGGACTCACAATTTAAATACAAAGGGGGAAAACAAAATCGGGAATAAAGGGCAGATAAATACATTAGATACAATTAATAATCAGCCGAAAAAAGGTAAATCAGCAATTCAGCAATGTGTGACAAATCAGTAAATTGGGACTCACGATTTAAATACATAGGGGGAAAACAAAATCGGCAATAAAGGGCAGATAAATACATCAGGTACAATTAATAATCAGCCAAAAAAGGTAAATCAGCAATTCAGCAAAGAAAAAGGTAATTTAATAAATCAGAAACATGTCCGCAATCGCAGACAAAGGAATTCACGAGAAACATGGCGAATCTCTGTGTTCACGTGCTTGATAATTATGACTCAAGATTAATACAAAATCAAAAAAATAAGTAGCCACCTGAACAGAGGCCTCGCCATTATGTATGCAAAGACTCTACCGGCTACATCGTTGTATTATCCCCAGAACTGGACCATCTCCCTTAGAATCACGCGTCTACTGCAACTTGTATTGCGACCACCTGGCCACTTCGAGAATCACTAACTGAATGAGAATGAGTAAAGCTCCGCGCTTTTGTAAGTATGTTCGGTCAGGCGACCATTTTGAAGGAACTGGGCGCTCATTGCTTGGAAAGTTACACCAGAGAATGACGTTAGTTACAATGTGGCGCGAAAAGTGTGGGACTACAAAGGAATTCTCGCCTATACGCAAGAAGAATCACCAAGACGAGGGAGAGATGTTAGATGCCAGCAATCAACGTAGATGGAGTTTGGCGGCAATATTCAAAATGAATCCTTCTCATCAAGTCACGACGAACCAACGCCTAACGCAAGTTGAAACATTGAGACGAGTTAGAGTTGGCGTAAGTATTAAAAATCCTTGAGTCTAAATACATTAAGTCAATTCCTTGGACGTGTCCTTAGATATCGATGATCCTTAAATTCCAGATGGTGTTGGACTCCGAGAAAATAATACAAAGAAAAACAAAACAAATCAGCCTTAAATAAATAAAATTAAGAGCATAAATAGAACGAGTCATGGAGTGTCTGTGACCCTAGAAGTACCAATTTTTAAAATAATTATTAAAATCGCGACTGTGTTGCAAAAATTGCAACATCACAATTTGTCTTCATACACTTGCAGAAGTACCTTTACCCACGCCCTTTGCGCTGGCGTCGTTTGCAGGATCAATGGTAGGTGTGTAGTTAGTCGTTAAAGCTTGAAGGGTTTATCCGCCAGGGTTTGTATGTTCTCAAATGTTTCTTAGGCCATTGGGTTCCATTTGTTTGATTTGGTAGTACACAATATTTCCGTAAAAGGTGTGGCGACTAGCGTGAAATTTGTTACATGCTCTCGTATCCAGTTACACGTTCCTTAGAAGCTGCGAAGCTCTTAACGAGTTCGTGAAGGGTACGCTTCTTTTATTGCTTCAATGCTTTCGGGGGAAACTTGATTACCGTCGCATGTTATTCAATGGCCGAAGAACTATAGTTTCCTTTATCCGCAATAACACATCTGAAGATGCGGGTGGCGTTTATTATTGGGTGGTTATGTTGCTATCGCCGGACCCTTGTGCTTCCGCGGATTTTCTTTCATTTCCTTGATTCCTGAGGGCTCCGCCGCACTTCTCCGGTTTTCGAAAGGCTAGTTGGCCAATACCAAACAATCCCGTTGGAAGTTCCAACCTGGACCGTATTATCAACCCAGTAAATGGTCATATTCCGTAGAAGATGGTGCTTTACCTGATGTTGGCGTTGATTTTTTTTTCTTTCGTCGCTACGTTTCTTTTCCAGATTTATTTCGGCTTCGTTCGCTTCTGCTTGTGTTGCACTGTTGATCAATTCTGCAAAGTTTCCGGTTATAGCTGCGAGACCGACACGTTTGTTTTAGGGGCGAAGTGTTTCAGATACTGCGCTGACCAATTCGGCCACCATATTATTTGCCAGAAGGCATTTGGTCAGTAGGTATATCTTCTGCAGACCAAATAGCCGCGCCTTCTTTGTCTCTGTGTTTCGTGGAGTAGAAAGAGATACGGAGGTTTTTCTGCATCACTTCACTGGCATATTTATGCCGAAAGCTTACGAAAAATGATTCCCACGAGAGGTTGAAGAATTTTAAGGGCTTGCACTATTTTGCAGCATTCCCCGACAGTGATCTAGCGGCCATCTGTATCTAATGATTGTCTTCAGTGCTGGTTTGTTGCAAGTATAACCGACATTCCTATAGGAAGGTTTCTGGATCTTCGTAACTCAATCCCGAAAATTCCAGCAGGGGGGTGCTGATATTTTTAGAGCCCGAATTATTTGACGTTGGTCTTGAATTGAAATGGTGAGGGGATGATAAAACGGAAACCTACCGAGTTGGTAGGATTAAGTAGACCCGTAAAGTTTGTAGGAGTATGGTTGGGTTTTCTTAATGCAAACGTCGAAAATGACGCAGGCTTAGTAGCAGGAATGGTCTGTTCGGAGAAAGTAGGATATCTTCGCGCCTGGTTTTAAACTGGGGTGCACGACAGGAAGTTAGGAATAGGGTGAGCTTCCAAAAGTTTTTTTGGTTTACTGGTTTGTCTATTTCGCAGGGCAAAAGATTGGATGCAGTAGAGCAAGTTTTAACGATGTTATTTGCGTCTATCAGTGGGCTGGATGGTGAACCCGTTAAATTGGTATTTCCGCAGACAATGTTTATTGTAGTGTTCCAAGAGAGTTTCACCGTATTTCTTCTCTCACTTCCGAAAGTCTATCAAGAAGGTGTGATGGAACTTTCTCTTGCAGTGAAGGACAGGAATTCGCGATAGGGAGTGAGTGAGAGGGAAGATACTGGTGATAGTGGAAGGAAGGACTAGTGTGTCTGTCACGTGAGATAGAAAGAGTTAGCGGGAGGGAGAGTGATCTGAAGGAAAGGTGGTGAAGAAGGTTAAATTATGTACAAATGCAAATATTTTGAAGAATTTTAAAAGACCATATGTTAGTCACTGTCTGTAATAATTACAAAGCTTAAATTAACCCTTAAGTTATAGAATCTCGACATTCTTAGTTCCGCCTAGAATGGGTCTAGCAGACCCGAGCAAACTTCAAACTGAAATATCTCCGGTTTAAATCAAATTTTTTTTGTCATTGTAGCCTTGAGTCTCGCAAAAATAAATATTCTAAAGATGGATATAAAAATTAATTGCGTACATTATATTGTTTTACAAACAGGAAAGATAAAACTTTTTGGAAAAAACGCTGCTGAAAAAACGTTCGGGTCCCTGAGACCCGTTCTAGTGCTTGAGGGTTAAGGAAGGACAATCTTGGCTGCAACGACGAGTGATTCACTCACTTTATTGAAAAACATCTTATTCAGAGATTCTTTTTCCGATATTAGTTTACTCCCGTTAGCAATCTCGCCACATATTTTCACTTTAATTCTTGCATAGTGAATAGGATTCCATCGATCTTCATGGGGAATAGTGTGATTTATTTTGGGAACCAATAATGGATTTAAATGAAAATCATTAAATTGAAGTACTCCAATAACGTAATCGTGATCCTTATCTACTACTGCTCGAAGATGAATGTTTGGTGTTAAAGGGTAAACACGACCTCGATGAAAAAAACTTTCGTAAAGTGAAACACCATGAATTTGAATTAGAGGATTATCAATTGCAAACACTTTATTCTTTGACACCATCATTTCTGCAAAAAGAGAAAAAGGGTAATAATTATGTATTGTTTTAAATACTAATTAATTTAAATTAATTTAATGTAAATTCAGAATCAATCCGACTCTCTATCAAGCTGTAAACTCTATTATAAATTTAACTTTTAACGAAATTTTACAATTTTCTACCGAAAAGTTAAATTTTCAACTACAAAGATCTATTTTTAATTAAATTCAAGAATTCCTAAACGAAAAGTTAAATTTCTACAAAAGAAAGACAATTTTCTTAATTTTTAAGGAAGCAGTTCAACTCAAACAAATGAATTTTCAAACAAAAAGATGAATTTACTGCCGAAAGAAGAGATTTTTTCTAAATTAGGGGAATTCATGGGACGTCTGAAAAATCCTGAAAAATAAAATTCCCGACACTGTAAGATTCCCGAATTTAAAAATGCCTGGATGATAAAATTTACGAATAATAAAAGTGCCAAAAAATAAAAGTAACTAAATGGAACATTCCTGAATATTTAAATTCGCGTATAATAAAATTGCCAAAGATAAAAATACCGAATCGGAAAATTCTTGAATAATAAAGTTTTCGGCAGAAATTTGCATAATTATAAAATATCCAACTTATGAAATTCCCGAATTCAAACAATAAAAATTTTTGCATCAATAGATTCTATTGATTACAAATACAATCATAAATATTTTTTTCTTATTTTTGATGTTTGAAAATTTTAAAGTTATTGCTTGAATTTGAAATAACAATAATTTTAAATAAAATATTTCTGGTTGATGATTTTTTTAATGTTTATAGTATTTATAAAATACAAAAAGCATTCCCAAAAATCAAATTTTAAATTTATATTTACTTTTTTGTGGTCCAATTTAGAAGGTACGAAAAAATATGAGTTTCAAATTTGAAAAATAAGAATTTAGCTTGCAGCTAATAAAATAAATTTGACGAAACTTGCGCCTCGAACACAAAAAAAAATTCCTGCGATTTTCATCGTACCTTATATCGCTTTTCAAAAAAGTATATGTAAATGTAAAATTCGATTTTTGTGAACGCTTTTTGTATTTTTTTAAATACAATGCAAATTTAAAAAAATGCGTCATCCGGAAATATTTTATAAAAAATTTTTTTTTAAATTAAAACAGTAATTTTTAAAACTTAAAACATTAAAAAGTATTTGAAAAATAAAAAGTATTATTATTTTGTTTGTAATCAATAAAAAATATTTATTTATAAATTGTAATTATTGTTTAATTTCGGGAATTTCACGATTTGGATATTTTATAGTTCGACGATTTCCTGTCGGCCATTTTATTATTAGGGAATTTTTTAATTACGTATTTTTGATTTTCAAAAATTTCATTCTTCGCGAACTTTAATATTCGGGAATTTTCCAATTCGGTTATTTGAATTTTCCGCAATTTTATTATTCGGGAATTTTACTGTTTTGGAACATTTATTTTTGTGAATTTTACAATCGTACCAAATTCTGAACCAGAAAGTTGAATTTTTATTTAAAAAGATGAATTTTTATTTAAAAAGATGAATTTTTAAACAAAAAGATTAATTTACTATAAAAAGACCATTTTGGCAGTAAAATCCAAGAATTCTCAACCAAAAAAAGAAATTTTTAACTAAAAATATATATTTTATACAATAATAATTATTTACTACAGACAAACAGGAATTTCTATAAAAGTCAAAAATTCTTAAATAAAAATTTGAATTTTTAGGAAAGAAGGACAATTCTTTTAATTTTTACGAAAGTAGTTTAACTTGAAAACTTAGTTTTTAAACTGTTATCTGAAATTCTAGATATAAAAACAATTATTTTTCAACCAAATATAAAAAATTATTTTTAACAAAACTCAAGAATTTTCAACAACAAAAATTGGATTTTCCACTGAAAAAGGTCAATTTTAAAACAAAAAGATTAATTTTTCGACGAAAGAAGAATAGATTTTTTACTAAAGTTAACGAATCGTAAACCAACAAGTTAAACTTTCAACTAAAAAAAGATGAATTTTTTAAGAAATAGATTAAATTTCTATAAATAAGACGAATTTTTAATCAAATTCAAGATTTCTCAAAATAAAAAGTTACATTTTCAACTAAAAAGATGAATTGTTAAACAAAAAAATTAATTTACGACCAAAAAATACGAATTTTAATTAAAATTGAACATTTCTTATGTCAAAAAGTTTAATTTGCAACTAAAAATATAAATATTTAAAAAAAATATTAGTTAACTAAAAAAAGTCAAACACTCAATAAAATTCAGGAATTGTCAACCAAAAAGTTGAATTTCATAAAAATAAAAAACATTTTTTTATTTAAAAGAAGTTAGTTTAACTATAAAGCATGGTTGTTTCATTTTTAACCTCTTTGCATGGAAAAAAGAACCTCACCCACTCTGCCGTCCGGCAGCTTCCCTAACCGGCCGCACAGTGGGCTCAAATAAAAAAACAAGGTTTAAAATAACTTGTAGCTGGTAGTTCTTGCCTGATTTTGTGCTTTTTCAGAAGAATACAGCATTACATTTTAGAGAGATTTATGTGACCTGATTTGTAAATTTTTTTTGTAAATTTTATATTAATGCAAATAAAAAGTACATTTTTTTTAAACAAGGAGACAAAACGTTTTCTTTTGTTTTGCATGTATTAGCAAACTGTTTTTTTTTGTTTGATATATACTCAAGAAACAATTTGTTTACAAAATTAATAAAAAATATAAAATAACAAAAGATAACGACAAAACGTCGTTTTAAGAAAATTAGGAGAAAACGGATTCTTCTCGACCTTTAAATGTTCACACTGGGCATTGGTTTATAAAATTAAAGAAAAATATCAAATGATAATTTTCTAGCACTAAAAATTACTGAAGGTATAATTTAAAGAAAATTTGCAGAAAAGACTGACTTTTTTTTAAAGTCCACGCTAACGATTTGTTTATGCAATTTGTTTGTAAACTCAATAAAAAACATCGGATATTAATTTTCCATGATTAAACATCATTGGCATCAAGAGAAAAACGATTTCTTTCTTTCTTTAAATATCTACACTAGGCACTTGTTTGCATCATTTGTTTATAAATTTATTTAAGAATATCGGTTGATAAATTTGGATAATCGAGTATCATTTTTGCGAAGAAAGCAAGTAATTTCAGTGGAAAAATTTACAAACGAAGAATCTATAGTGTAGAATATTTGTTTAGTTCATTTCTTTATAAAAATTAACTTAAAAAATTTTATTTCTTTTCTTCAAACTACCCAGGTGCATAAAGCCTGACAAAAGTGATAATAGAAAAATTTTTTTTACGAAAATAAAAAAAGTAAAAAATTGGTTGTTTCTTCACTCTTTGATTTAACATAAAAGTTGAAACAAAAACAAAATCAACAATCGGGCCACGTTAATCTCTTAAAAATTTAAAGCTGAATTTAAAAAATGTAGAAAATCAGTGAAGAATTTCCAGCTAGAACTTATTTTGAACCTTGATTTTTTTAATTTCATTCCACTGTGCTGCCTGGTAAGGATGCTGCCAAAAGGCAGAGTGGGTGAGGTTCTCTTTTCCGTGCAAAAAGGTTAACAATTTAAGAACTAGGTTTTAAACTTGAACTAATTTATTTAAATTCAAAAGATAAAATTTCTTTATTTCTTCAAAATTCAAGTTTTTGTCACTCGTGACCTATAAAGCTCGTAACCTTGAAATAGTGCTTTCACCCTAAGAGGTAATCACCCTTCTTTATGGGGACAACATCATTTTAGGAAAATTAGGAGAAAACCGAATTTTTCTCGACCTTCAAATATCCACACTGGGAATTTGTTTATAAAATTAGTCAAAAATATCGAATGATAATTTTCTATCATCATTAAACATGATTGGCGACATAATTTAAGGAAATTCAAGGTAACCCTTAAGTGATAGAATCTCAACAATTTTTGTTTCACCTAGAGTGGGTCCAGCAAACCCGAGCAAACTTCAAACTGAAATATCTAATTTCATTTTTAATTTAAATTTTTAATTAATTTCTAAGTTTTTAATTTTTAATTAATTTCATTTTTAGTACTGCCTTTAAATTTCCACACCAGGCATTTGTTTATAAATCGAAAAATCTATAGTGTAGAATATTTGTTTAGTTCATTTCTTTAAACCAATTACCTTAAAAATTTAATTTTTTTGCTTTAAACTGCCCAGGTGCATAAAGACTGACAAAGCTGATAATAGAAAACATTTTTTTTTACAAAAATAAAAAAACGAAAAAATGGATTGTTTCTTCACACTATGCATTAACATAAAAGTTGAAACAAAAACCAAAACAGCAATCGGGTGACGTAAATCTCTTAATAATTTAAAGCAGAAAAAAAAATTAATTAAGACTTTCTAGCTGCCAGTTATTTTGAACCTTGTTTTTTTATTTTATCCAACTGTGCGACCTGCTAGAGAGGCTGCTAAAAGGCAGAGTGGGTGAGGTTCTCTTTCCGTGCAAAAAGATTAACAATTTAAGAACTAGGTTTTAAAGTTGAACTAATTTATTTAAATTTAAAGAATAAAATTTCTTTATATCTTCAAAATTCAAGTTTTTGTGACTAGTGAGCCTTAAAGTTCGTCACCTTGAAATAGTGCCTTTAAGGGGACCTGCAGTAAAAGATTAGATCCAAACCACCAAAGCCCGTGAATTTTAGCTTAGATGGAATTTAATTAATTTCGTAAATTATTCTGATTAATATATCATATATCAATAATATAACACAGTTTTACTAAGAAGTAAGTAGTTTTCCCTAATAAATCAATAAATATTTGAACTAATCGAGTGATTTGATTAGACGAAACTTTTTCATCAGCCTACTTTTTTTCAATAAATTGTAAAATTAATAATGGACTCTAAATTATACATTTTGTCATAATTACCAACAGGTTCAGTCAACATCATAAGAACAAAACACAGAATAAAAGTCGCTGTCCACATTTTCTTGAGAAAAAAAGCCTACTTTATGAAGAATTCTGATATGATTTTCAACTGATAAATATCTGGCAAATTATTCTCGTGTAATTGCCTCATTTTTTCTCATAAATTCTTTGTCTTTAATAATTCGGTTCTGTCCACATTGAAATTGAATAAATTCTTTAGATTTATGACAGTATTATGTACAATGGAGACCTATAAAACCAAATTTTACGCAATATTAAAAGATACACAAAAAGAAAAGAACCACAGAGTTGTAAATAAAAATTAAACAGAGATGTAAGTTAAAATTTAAATAAAAAAAAAATTACGAGAACGAAAAAAAATGTTCAAGAATGATTACAGATTAATTATACTCGTAAATATATTTTTTTAATTGCTCTGTTTTTTTCCTGCAATTTAAAACATTTTTTCTGCCATTTATTTTCAAATATTGGCAAATTAATGTGAAATTTCAATAAAGCCCCATTTTATTTAAGTTAGAAAATCACTTACTAGGAAAGAATTTTTTAAATCGAAAATTCAATCTCATAATTGTCTTTTATTTATAATATCAGCTTTGACATTTTTTAATAAAAATGTATTTATTTTAAATTGTACTTTTTTAGAATTTAAAATTATTTTAAGTTTCATTTTTTCCACAAGAATTGTAACATTTAATTACATCTTACCAAATTAAACTTTCTGGATGTCGAAAATGAGAAAATTTTCCAAATAGATTTTCAATATTGAGCATATTAGAATTTTTTTCAAAATTCTTTCTATCGGTAGAAAATTTATATCTTTGTTGAAAAATTCATCTTTTTATTTAAAAATTCAAAAAACTTTTTTTTAAACTACTTTCTTAAAAATTAAAAAACAAATTCTTTCATTTCTTAAAAAATCAACTATTTGATTAAGAATTTTTGAGCTTTATTGAAAATTCGTCTTTTTGGTAGAAAAATAATCTTTTGACCTAAAAATCCTGTTGCAAATTCAACTTTTTGGTTAAAAATTTATAAATTTAGTAAAAATATTTTTTTTAGAAAATTAAACTTTTTTTTAATTCATTTTTTTGTTAAAAATTTAACAAATAGGTTTTAGAGTTAAAATACTTTAATAAAAATTCTACTTTTTGGTAGATGATTCTTGAATTTTATTAAAAATTCGCCTTTTTGGTAATAAATTATTCATTTTCATTAAAAATTATTCTTTTTAGATGACACTTGAACTTTCTGATTGAGAACTGTTGAATTTTGTTTACCATTTTTTTTTTCTAAAAAACTACATTCTGCAAAATAGAAAATAAATTTTCTCTCATTTCTTGAATATCAACTTTTTGATTGAGAATTCTTAAATTGTATTGAAAATTCGTTTTTTTCTGTGAAAATTAACCTTTTTGTTTAAAATTTATCTTCTTTCGTTGAAAATTTAATTTTTTCGTTAAGAATTCTGGGATTATATTAAAAATTCGTCTTTTATGATTGTTATCTAATCTTTTTGTTTCAAAATTAATCTTTTTCAGTTGAGACTTTAACTTTATGGTTCAGAATTTTTTAATTTTATTGAAAAATTCTGTTTTTTTGCTGTAAATTAATCTTCTTGTTTAAGAATTCATCTTTTTAGTTGAGAATTTATCTTTTTGTTTGAAAATTTATCTTTTTCTTTGAGAATTCTAGACTTTTATTAAAAATTCGTTTTTCCCGTAAAACATTTATTATTTGTTTGAAAAAACTCAACTTTTTGGTTGAAAATTTAACAAACAGATTTTAAAAACAACTTTCATCACAAAAAAATTTCTGTTATTCCTTAAATATCAATTATTTGGTTAAAAATTATTTAATATTATTGAAAACTCGTTTTTTTAATTCTCAATTAATATTTTTGTTTAAAATTTTATTATTTTTAGATAAAAATTTAAATTATTGGGTAAAAATTCTTGAATTTTATTAAAAATTTGCCTTTTTTGGCTGTAAATGAATCTTCTTGTTTAAAAATGTATTGTGTTGAGCTAAAAATTTATCTTTTTGTACGAGAATTCTAGAATTTTATTCAAAATTTGAATCATTTGGCTGTTAATTAATCTTCTAATTTAAAAATTCTTTTGTAGTAGAAAATTCAACTTTTTGGTTTAGGAATCTTAAATTTGGTTAAAAATTCGTTTTTTTGGTATAAACTTTATCCTTCTTTTTTTAAACTCATCTTTTTGGTTAAAAATTTAACAACCAATTTTAAAACCTACTATCCTCAAACAAAAAAATATTTCTTTCATATCTTAAAAATCAACTTTTTATTTCAAATTATTGAATTTGATTGAAAACTCGTTTTTTTTTTGTAAATTATTATTTTTATTTTAAAATTTTATCTTTTTTATTTAAAAATCTAATTTTTTGGTTGAGACTTTTTAAACTTTAATAAAATTTTTCCTTTTTGGTTATAAACTAATATTTTTTGTTAAAAATTAATCTTTTTTAAATGCGAATTAAACTTTTTGATAAAAATTTTTGAATTTTATTAAAAATTCGACTATTTTGGCTTTATATTCATCACCTTGTTGAGAAACTCATTTTTAAGCAGAAAATTTAACTTTTTGGATGAGAATTCTTAAATTTTGTTAAAAATACGTTTTTTCGGTGTAAACTTTATCCTTATTTTTTAAAACTCATCTTTTTGGTTAAAAATTTAACAACCAATTTTTAAAACCTACTATCCTTTAAACAAAAAAATATTTCTTTCATTTCTTAAAAATCAACTTTTTAGTTCAAATTATTGTATTTGATTGAAAACTCGTTTTTTTCTAGAAAATTATTATTTTTATTTCAAATTTTATCCTTTATTTAAAAATTTAATTTTTTGGTTGAGACTTTTTAAACTTTAATAAAAATTCTTCTTTTTTGGTTGTAAACTCATATTTTTGTTAGAAATTAATCTGTTTTAATTCAAAATTTCACTTTTTGTTTAAAAATTCTTGAATTTTATTAAAAATTCGACTATTTTGGCTTTATATTCATCACCTTGTTGAAAAACTCATTTTTTAAGTAAAAAAATTCAACTTATTGGTTCAGAATTCTTAAATTTAGTTTAACATTGTTTTTTTTTTTTTTGAAAAAAAAGTTCTTCTTTTGTTTTAAAACCTTATCTTTTGGGTTAGAAATTTAAAAAACCAGAATTCTAAAAACTACTTTCTTCAAAAAAAAAAAAAGATTTCCTAAATTTCTTAAAAATAAACATTTTGGTTAAAAATTCTAGAATATAATTGAAAATTCCAGTTTTTTTAGCTGTAAATTATTCTTCCTGTTTAAAAATCCATTTTTTAAGTAGAAAATTCAACTTTTGGTTAAGAATTATTGAATTTTTGTCAATTTTTAACTCATCTTTTTGGTTAAAAATTTAACAACCAAATTTTAAAAACCACTTTTTTCGAAAAAAAAAATTTTAATTTCATTTCTTAAAAATCAAGTTTGTTGTTCAAATGATTCAACGTTATTAAAAACTCGTTTTTTTGTAAATTTATCTTTTTGTTATAAATTTTATCTTTTTTATTTCAAAATTGAATTTTTTGGTTAAGACTTCTTGAATTTTATTAAAAATTTGTCTTTTTTGTTTGTAACTAATATTTTTGTTTAAAAACTAATATTCTTTAGTTAAGAATTTAACTTTTTGGTTAAAAATTCTTGAATTTTATTCAAAATTTGACTTTTTTAGCTGCTTATTAATCATCTTGTTTAAAAACTCATTTTTTAAGTAGAAAATTCAACTTATTAATTCAGAATTTTAAAATTTTGTTTAAAACTTGTTTTTTGATTTTGCAAACAGTTATTCTTTTTTTTAAACTCATACTTTTGGTTAGAAATTGAAAAACCAGATTAAATCCTTAAAAATCAACTTTTGGGTACAAATTATTGAATATCTTTTTGTTTAAAATTTTATCTTTTTCAAATAAAAATACAATTTTTTAATTGAGACTTCCTGAATTTGATTTAAAATTCGTTGTTTTTAGTTAGAAACTAATATTTTTGTTTCAAACATAATCTTTTTAGTTGAGAATTTAACATTTTGGTTGAAAATTCTAGAATTTTATTTGAAGTTCGACGATTTTGGCTCTATATTAATTATCTTGTTTAGAAACTAATTTTTTAAGTAGAAAATTTAACTTTTTGTTTGACAATTCTTGAATTTTGTTCAAAATTCGTTTTTCCGGTAAAAACTTTATCCTTTTTTTTTACACATCTTTTTGGTTAAAAATTTAACAACCATATTTTAAAAACTAATTTCTTCGACAAAAAAATATTTTTTATTTAATTTCTTAAAAATCAACATTTGGTTCAAATTATTGAATTTTATTAAAAACTCGTTTTTTGTAAATTAATCTTTTTGTTTAAAATTTTATCTTTTTTATTTGAAAATTTAATTTTTTGGTTGAGACTTCTTAAATTTTATTCAAAATTGATCTTTTTTGTTTAAAAAAAATATTTATGTTTAAAAATTATGTTTTTGAGTAAAGAATTTATTTTTTTGGTTAAATTTTCTTGAATTATATTAAAAATTTCGAGTATTTTGGCTGTATTTTAATCATCTTTTTAAAAAACTCATTTTTTAATTAGAAAATTCAACTTTCTGGTTCAGAATTCTTAAAGCTTGTTCAAAATTGGTTTTTTTGTAAAAATGATATTTTTTTTTAACCCCTTTTTTTTGGTTAGAAATGTAACAACCGGATTTTAAAAACTACTTTCTTCAAAATAAAAAAAAATTCCTTCATTCCTTAAAAGTCAACTTTCTGGTTAAAAATTTTTGAATTTTATTGAAAATTGGTCTTTTTGTTTGTAAATTAATCTTTTTGTTTGAAAATAATCTTTTTTAATTAAGAATTTAACTTTTTGGTTGAGAATTCAACTGTAAATTTTTCTTTTTGTTTAAAAATTCATCTATTTTATTTAAAAATTTATCTTTTTGTTTGAGAATTCTAGAATTTTATTAAATATTCGGCTATTTTGGCTGTAAATTAATCTTCTTGTTTAAAATTTTAACTTTTTTTATTGACAAATTCTTAAATTTTGCTAAAAATTCGTTTTTTTCGGCAGAAAATTATTCTTCTATTTTTTTCATTAATTTTTTTCTTACAAAATTTCAACAACTAGATTTTCAAGTGGAACTACTTTCTTCATGGTTAAAAAAATATTTATTTCTTAAAAATTCAACATTTTGTTGATGATTCTTGAACTTTATTGAAAATTCGTCATCTGTGGTAGTACATTATTCTTTCTCTTTCAAGAATAATTTCTTTGTTGAAAATTAAACTATTTATCTGAGAATTCTTTAATGTTGTTAGAAATTCGTTTTCTCCAAAGAATTCATTTTTTAAATACATATTTTGAGCTAATAAATTAACGATTCGGTTAAACCACTTTCTTAAAAATTAAAAAACTAAATTTCATTCTTAAATATTTAAGTTTTTGGTTAATATTTCTTGAATTTTATTGAAAAATCGTTTTTTCTGGTAGAAAATAATTATTTTTGTTTAAACATTTTTTGTTGCTGAAAATTGTAGTGTTTTGTTGAAAAATTTTTTTTTTCTGAAAAATTACTTTGGTAAATGAAAATTTACATATTCTTTTCAGTTAAAAATGTTTTTTTTTTTTGAGTAAAAACTCAACTTTTTGTTAAAATTGAATTATTTATAAAAATTTATTATTGCAATAGTATTATATGATTATTATTATTATAAAAATTTAATTTGAAGCTTTTTAATTCATAGCTAAATCTAGTCTGAAAAGACGTTCAGATTTTCGTTATTCTCTGATAATAATACTGTTTCCTTTAAGAAATTTAAGACCACATTTGCCACGTTTGGATTTTGGGATATTGGGAGCGAATGGACACAGGTATACTACGCGCATGCGCATCTCGAATTCAAGGCAGCGTTTACCGATGCGCGCCTGACTCAAGTTTGACGGTGGTAGAAGGGGGGAAATCCTCTCGCTTTTGCATAATGCTCGTACGTGTGGAGAGCTAGCATCTTTCGAGCTCGCATCTTTGGAATTGAGTGTGTTTGTTAAAAAGGATTCTTCTTTCGAACTCTTTAGTAGCTTAATGGAAAAGAACCCGACCGGCAATCGAAAGTGCTGTAAACATTTTGAAATATTTTTGATAAAAAAGTGAAAAAATTAAAGAAGCACATTATTTATTTTTGCATTCAAACTTCTATACAGAATATTTTTTCATATAGTATTTACTTATACCATAAAAAAGTGATATCAAAGAAAAAAATTGGGCTTTAGTCACGTATTTTCTAACATAATTTCCTCGTTATTTACGAAGGGGAAAACATGGCTACAACTATGCACGATAGACTGACTTTACGGTAGATCTTCTTTATCAAAGGGTCCTGCTTCGATACTATTTCAGTCACGTTGGCAATCTCGCCATGTATCTGCACTTTCACTGTTGAATAGTGAATAGGGTTCAACCTATCATCATCGGGAATACTATAATTTATTCTAGGAGCCATTAGTGGATTTAAATGAAAATCATTATGCAGAAGTACTCCAACGATATACTGGTGATTTTTATCTGTTACTGCTCGGATAAATAAGTTTGTTGGTAAAGGGAAAACACGACCTTTATAATAATAATTTTCGAAAAGTGAAACGCCATAAACTTTAATGGGAGGATTATGAATTGGAAACACTTTTTTACTCTTGGATAATGTCCACACCATTTCTGTAAAAAGAAAGGATTGTTTATAATTAATTGCTGCTTTAACATTTATTTTTTATAAAAATAATAAAAATTTTAACGTAATAGAAGAATTTTCAATCTAAAAAAAAAAATTCCCAACGAAAAAAACATGACATTCAAAAAAAATAATTTTAAAAACAGAAAAACGAATTTTTAATAATATAAAGTTTTTCACTCAAAGGTGAAATGCAGTCGTATCTAAGTTGTTAAAACTTTAAGCAAAAATATAAATTTTTTCCGAAAAAATTGCATGTTTAAACAAAAAATATAATTTTTCAGCAAAAAATTAATTTTACACCAAACTTATGCATTTGAACTAACAAAAATTAAATTTTAAACAAAAAATTTTTTTGCACCAAAAGGAGAGTGTGCATCCAAAAAAGATTAATCTTTGAAAAAATGCAAAAGATACATTTGCAGTTAAAAAATTACCTTTAAAATAAATCTTTCCACTATACAGTTAAATTTTGAAGCAAAAAAAATACATTTTTAACAATATAGTTTAACTTTGCCCAAGTAGTTAAATTTTCAGTTCAAAATATAAATCTTCAACAAGAAAGAGTTATTTCTTAACAAAGTGGTTTAGCCAAATTTTTCTAACAAAATAGTTGAATTCTCAAGCCAATATTAATAATTTTTAACCAAAAGTTTGAATTTGGTAAACAAAATTCAATTTTTACTAAAACAGATGAATTTTTTAACCAAAAAGCCAAATTTTCAACAAAAAAATAGTTGAGTTTTTAATTGAGAAAGCTTTTACTTCGCTTTTAAAGATAAAAACTATTTTTTAAACAAGAAATACGTTTATACGAAAATAAATTAATTTTAACTCAAAGAGAGGATTTTTAACCAAAAGGGGTGACTTTTAAACAAAATAGTTGAACTTTTTAACAAGTAGTTTGTATTTTTATTCAAGAAGATGAATTTTTATTTTAATCAAATGAATAAAACTTTGAATTTTTCATCGAAAGAAGATATCAGTTGACTAATTTTTTCTACCAAAAAGGATGTTTTTTTTTTGAAAAAAATAATTTAATTATCTACCAAATAGTTTAATTTTTTTTTAAAGTTGCAATTTCATCTAGAAAATATTGAAGTGAATTTTTCCACATCAAAATATAAATTTAAACGAAAAGTAAATGTTCTAAAAAATTTTTACGTTTTCAAAAAAACAGAATTTTCAAACAAAAAGTTCACCTTTTTAAAAAATTCTTTAATTTTTTACCAAACAATTTCATTTTTATCAATTATTAGCCAACAAAGATGAAATTTTAAACCGAAAAAATTACTTTTTTAACCAAAAAAGGAGAATTTTCAACTAAAAAATATTATTCCTAAAAAAGTGAAAAAGCTACATTTTCAGTTAAAAAATGTATTTTAAACAAAAGAAAACCTTTCCACTAAACAGTTAAATTTTCATCCAGACATAAACCGTTTATAAAAAACAAAAATTTTTATCATTTTTTTTACTTTCGCCCGAGTAGTTGAATTTTTAATTAAAAAATATTAATTTCCAACATAATAGTGAAAAATGATTTCTTTACAAAGTGATTCAACCAAATCTTTCAAAGAAAGTATTTGAATACTCAAGCAAAGAAGAATAATTTTTAACCAAAAAATTTCATTTTCATTTAAAAAAATGAAATTTTAACTAAAAAAGAT
>JAAAKG020073388.1:0-17183 GCA_010014905.2 Druon quercuslanigerum
GGTTCTTTGAAAAGAGGCTCAATTACAATTGAGATCCTTTCGAACCCCAAGTGTGGGTCATTTAGAGCTCATTTGTCATTATGGGTTCCTTTTCAGCAAGTGGGGTTCATTTTTGTTGCAGCTCCTTTGGAACCAAAAATGAGTTCCAATGGACGCCTCAGTTTTTTCTGTGTGATACAAGGTACGAACAAAAATTAAAAGACAAAAGTTGTCCACCTAAACAGGATCTATTTTGTAATTAATAATTCTAAGATAGGAGAAGTAAATCTTCTTTTAATCGTCAACAATAAGATTAAAAATTAAAAAATTAAATTTTTGAAAAAAAACACGACAGACGGAATAAATAGAAAGGACAAACGTTGTTTAAAGAAAAGATATCTACAAATTTGTTATAAATTGTAAAAAATATAAAAAATATAGGATTTAATTGTTTGTGAAAAGGACTCGTATTTTTAGTTTAAATCGTAAAAAATGGCATTGAAAATAAGAAAATTAAATTTATAGAAAAACGACACAAGTTGCAAAAAAATGTTTAAGAACAATTTTTTTTAATAGGGTGAACACTTTTTTAAATTATGAAAACAAGTCTATGAAATACTTTTCTTTTATAACCAACGCACATTATGAATTGGAATTATATAAATTTATCGAAATGATATACAGTTTTCAGGGATATAATAGAATTCAGAATATAATGCAGGAATCACGAGATAAGCGATAAAAATGTGTTTTTTTAAGTCAACGGAGCTTTAACAAAAGAGAATTAACAATCACTAAATTAAAACCTGCGCACAAATTTGGGGTAAGCAGATTATCGAGCGCGAAGCGCGAAAAAAATACATGATCAAGCGTTAAGCGCGATAAAAGTTTCCTTGAGCAACGGGAAATTTTTTGTTTACGTTATTTATGCTTGTTACATTTTTAGAAAGACTCATTTCAGATAGCACAAAAAACTCTACAAAGATTCCTTGAAACTTACGCACAGGTTGTGCAAAATAATTAAAAGCTTAATGTGTGTCCAGAGGCGTTCTAGCCATATTGGATCTAAATCTACTATTATCCTAATAAATAAATAAAAAAATAAATCATGTTTCCAAATAAAGGTTAAAAAGTTTATACTCATTTGCACGTTAAATAAATAGTTTCTGGAACAGTAAAGTGGCGCCATCTGCATTTTTAAAATCGCCACACGCCATTAAAAAGTAGATGTCCAACCTAAAATTGTAAGCTCAAATTGAATCATTTATCTCCAAAATTGAATTTGGACAAGGTGTGGCCGGGTTGAACGGCCATATATATAATTAAAATTTTGTCATAAGGACAACCGCAGGATTTTGTCGAGATCGGGTGCTAATCTGAAAAATTGTACCCGATCCCAGCGAAAGCGCGGTAAAATTTCACCCATAACCACGTCTCATGACCGTGAAATAGGTGGTTACAGTCTTTGACGGAATTAATATGACGATCCGGCAAAAGTCTGGTGTACTCTGAGGACACGGAGCGACCCAAGGCCAAACGCCTTCTGAATTTTTCTCGCAAGTGTTTTAGCATATTGTTCACACGCAGGGATGCTTTTCAGGCTATTAGCCAATAAAAGTTTGGCACCTCCAAGAGCGCCAGTGATAAGGATGATTAATTTAACAGAATATTCCGGGTACAATCGTCGAAACTCTCTTACAAGGTCTGTTATACCTCTTTATTTTCATGTATATAAATATATGTTGTGGGTTTATAGCTTTTTTCAGTGAGTTGGGTACCTTTTCATTTGGTTGAAACTTCGCGATACCAAATAATTTTTATCTGCGTATCGAATATAAATATTCGTTAATAGTAGGTTTATAATCATCATGGAGTACACTCGAACTTGAATTTGTGTCCGGTTTTGGTTACGACGTTCGGCCTAAAGCCAGGCTCTTCGAATCTAAAGATCAGGGCCATCTTCACCATTTCTGTTGGATTTTCTTGCGTAGTAAAAAATATTTAAACCATCAGCAGACAGAAGAATCTAACGCCACACAATTACTTGTTTTTAACGGTTTCTTGTTCTGATATTCATAACTTTTAACTTTATTGTTTAAATTAACTGCGCTGGCAAATACTCTCATGTACGTCGCGTCATGTCACAGATAGCATATTTCTCTAAAACGACTTGTTTTGAGGCATCTGCTTTTATTTTTTCTACAAGGTATCGCTGAGCACGGCATATACCTCACCGGATCCTCTCATTCGAAAACACCATGCGGCATCAGTTTTCGAAAAGCACAAATCAACTTTCCTGAAATCAAAGCTCGAGTGTAGTCGAGTAGTAAGGAAACCAAACAGTGTGTCAGAAATGTTATTGCCAGTTTTTCAAACATACATTTAGAGCAAATGTATTAGGATCTAGATCCAGAAAGCAGCAGTGACATTACAAAAACAGTACTGAACGCAGAAAAAATTATCTACTCCGCAAGTCTCTTCAAATGTCTATACAGGTGCACGACATCAATTAATATTAAAAAGTATTTATGTATTTACAAGTAGAAGATTGGCTTTTCAAGGAGAAAATACAAAAATAGGAGATCTTCACAATGGTAATTTTTCAACCTTCTAGAATTACTTTGGAAATACGACCCGATTCTGACCCGTGCGGAAATTTCAATCCTAACAACAGTGCCAGGCCAGGTAGACTATCCACGACTCGTCTTCACCTGACCTGTTTTCGAACGAGATCCTATGTACAGTCTTACCCTTGTCCATCCTTTAACTCTTTAACCCGAAGTATAAACAAAAACGAACATTAGTTCGAAACACTCGTAGCAGGCAAAGTGTCCATCGGTGTAACCGAATTGTTACACTTGCAGAGAGCTGGAAGCTTCCGTGGAAGGAATGCTTACTGCCAACACGAAAGCCCTCGTTAAGGTCAACCCCATCGTCGGACAATCGACAATCCTCGCCAAAGAACTTATCGTTCGTTACTTACTTGTCACGGGCTGATAGTCGCATGTCGCTATGTAAGTGCAGAGTTGCCGCAGAATTTCTATTTTAAATTTCCCTGACTTATCCCTATCTTTTTTTCAAAAATCCCTGACTTTTTGACATACCTATAGGAAACTCTAAATCCAAAAAAGAACACAGCAGGAATGTAAATCACACGCAGTTTTTTCTTTTAATTTATTAAAAGCTGATCATAAATCTCTAACAAAACATAAAATGCATAAATAAAATGAACTCTAATCACCGAGCATTCTCTAGCAGCAGTCTAGTCTAGTAGTGGCGACCGGCACGCAATAATATGTAATTTATATTAATTAATACGAACCTATCCGTGATCGATGATTGGTCAGCGATTTAAAAAAAATTCCCTAAACCATTTTCAAAATTCAATGACTTTTCCCTGATTTTCCTGACAATTTTTTTTTCCCTGACTTTTCAAGGATTTCAAGGTCTTCAAGGTCTGTCACAACCCTTCAACAGCTATAAGTGATCTTTCTCTATTTTAACACAACCTTTGGTTTTGAATGTGTTTTACCTTCATTCTCGGAATTCCACAGCCCAGTTCCCACCTTCGCCATTACCATCGTAATATGTGATAGTCTAAGTTATAACATTTTACGTTAAGTAATTTTAAATCTCTCTACTTTTAAGTTTCGCTAGTTTCAAGCGAGACACAGTTATTTTAAGGTGCGCAGTCTAGGCAACCTGACCTCCTAACATAGTCATTGTACGCTTCCCCCCGCGTCAGTGAATAACAAATTAAAAAAAAGAGACCCGAAGAGCGCAAACTTTATCGAAAAAATATTTTAGGTGTGAATGTAAGTCATAAATATACGAATAGTAAGATTTTTCAAATGTAGAATCTTGTTTCTCATTCATGCTCCATTTTTTTGGTCTGTTAACGACCTTTCAGTGTCACGAAATAAAATAAAATATCAAAAACTTCAGGTTAGTAGCACTCAAATCTCAAATTCCGTACAGTCGCTTGTATTTCGTGTAACTGAAAGGTCTTAAACTGATAAAAGGATGAAGAAGAAGAATTGCGCAAATGCATTCTGCACTTGAAAAGATTACTGTTCAGGCCTTCACAACTTACCTTCTTTATAAGATTGCCTTTAAAAAACCGTGTTCAGAGTTGCAGTACCATGTACTAACGTTCCTGACAGGTAAAATTTACACTAAGCCTTCCATGAGTGCGACGTCATGCCAAAAAACTCACTGTCCCGCGAAATATTTCAATCGATTTTTTATTCTATTATATTGATGTTTTGTTGTAAAATTGTCGTATGTCAAGAAAAACACTTCAAAGATACAGCAAAAACTTTTGACATGCGTGCAGTGATGCTATCAGACCGCGACATTTTTAGCTGCGCAATTTGGGACCGACTAAACCATTTCCAATTGGAATGGATCATATTGCTCAATCTTCGCATGTAAGAACCGTCTCTCGCCCCTTAAGCTGAGAAACTGCGTGGGCAAGCAGTTCTAGGAAGTACTACACTCTGAGTCAGGTGTATTGATCAGTATCATTATTGATAGTATGTATTGATTTCGAATAGACTCGCGCTTTTTGACACATGCGCAGTTGAAAAAGTAGCTTACAGCGCTGTCATTGATACTAGGCCGGGCCACTTTTTCAACCAATGAGCGTTACTTGATAAAAATAACTTCCCAACTCGCGATAGAAGTGGGAGCCTCATCAGCCTTAAAATTATCGATTCGTTACGTTTCCAGACACTTAAAATAATCCATAAATCACTCTATTTTGAGTACTGATTTCGGATGGCCAGTGGTCTGCGCGCCGAGAGTCAAGCAATTGGTGAGTTTACCAGCCGCTAGTTAGTGGTTTGAAAATTCACCGCTTTTGTTGATAAGAAAGGCCAACGTAAAAAAATTGGCTGCAGGGAGACAAGTCACATCTTCGGCCGCTCCCTTTTGTCCTTCTTGTCAATGATGTTAAAGCCATCTCAAAGTTTTGTTCCATTTTACTCTATGTTGATGACTTGAAATTGTTTGAAGTAATTCCGTCCCTTTTGGTTAGCATTGAATTGCAAAATGAGATTAACCGATTGCAGGATTGGTGCGAGGTGCCAGTCACTGATAAATCTCATATTACTGCGATGAGTCTTGGAAATCTTTCGCCAAGTGTGGAGCATTCAAACCACGAAGCATTCACCCATTCACACGTACGTGATGCACACACTGTCTCGGTGAGCCGAACTTACGGCCGACTCCATCTGAACGCCTCCGAGCTTAGCCGAGTCTGATTTGTCCTTGAAAGTCACAATCTAAAGAAGTTTAGGAAATCTGGGCAATCCCAGCAGTCTCAAAGAAATCTTAGCACCCTCTACGCGAATTCAATTGAGATCCTCGCATTCATAATTTTAAGATGTCCAGATTTTTTAGTGAGAAGCTTCTCAGATTGGTTCTCTCTAAATGGGTTGCTGCTGAACATTAAAAAGTGTTCGATAATATCCTTAACGCGAAAAAACAGACGATAAGGCCATAAGTACATGATTGGTGATGAGGTTCTACTCAGGTTTGCGCTGATGCGTTGCCTGCGGGTTCTCTTGGACAAAAAACATTCATATAACGACCAAGTTTCTGGTGCTATATATAAAACTCTCAAACCTCCGGGTTTCGTCATTAGAAATTCTTCAATGTTAAAGAGCCTACTAGCGCTCAAGATACAATTTTTAGCTCTTGTTCGTCCGCATCTTGAATATGTATCCATCATACGGTCTCCTACCTATATATATAAATATTGTTTTTCAGTCATAATACTAAGCCAAATTATATGAAATTTATAGTCAGAAAGTAGTACATTACACTAAGGTGGGTCGAAAAATAAGATTTGAAAACCGTAAATGGAACTATGTGGCAAAGCAGTGTATTAGAAACTGAAAGAATATAATAGGGAACAATTTTATAATTACACCTGAATAATTATAGATTTTATCGGCAATGTTTTAAGAATGAGATGAATCTATGCTCAGTTATTGCTGAAATCCGGTACTCTTGAATTAGCTCATTGACTTTATCAAACCTATTTTTTCCACATAGATGCGTTTTTATAAAAATACGATTTTTTGAAATTCAGACTTAAAAAAATGCATCGCCGAATCATTTTTCAACTTAAAAAGCTCATCTTGGGATTAAAATGCTGAAAATTGATTCGGGTATATGATTCTATACGTAACTCTATACCGGACAAAAGTTTGAGAAAAAAAACATAATATTTAAAAAATATAAAAAAAGGCGCTTATAGTAAACACTAAATACCTTTTTAAATAAAAATTAGCTTTCCCTAAAAAGTAAGAGACTGCATAAATGGTGAAGTCAATATTGATTAAATTGGTTGCCATATTTTTTGCGTGCCACGGACTCTTATCAAATGTAAATATTGCAGAAATATAGGAATCACATTCTCAATAAAAAAAGATAAGACCAACGGTATATATTATGTAAGCTAATGAATCACAATAGCAGTTATGAGTTAAATCGTCAATTCCACCCTTCATCAATATCATTATATTAATTAGTTTTTCTTCAAGTTAGGAAAGATGAGGATTGTCTATACCCTGGTCTTATCTTTGGCTGTTACCCTTATTTATATTGGTGAATATATTTATATAATAAGTGTATAATTTTCAGACAATTTTTTTTGTTTTACTTAAGGCAGAAGTTTTACAATTTGATCTGCCCGCAAAGTGAAAAATGATTCTACTAAAGATACAGAATTTTCAGTTAAAATAGGGACAGCTAAGCTCATCTGCTAAACTTACTGAATTTTCTGCAGAGTTTGCGAAATTTGCAGTAATTATACAAATTTTTCAGATACGTTCTGCAAAATTTACAGACTTTTTGAACCAATTTACAATTTGTTTCCTGCGTTATTGCATATTATGAATACCTCGATAAGGCAGCGAAAGTTTCCCTCGGCATGAGGATCATATATTGTTCATCCTGTTTCTAAATGCGATAGTTGGAAATCATTTGGTGACTTCCGCCCCATAACCATTCTGCTTTACCTTTCAAAGGCGTACGAGAAGATCTGTCTTCAGAAGTTGACACCCTTCATTGACAAAAAGTAAGTATTACCTTCCAATCAATAGAGATTTAGGAAGGTGTTTTCGGCTGCAAAAACTCTTCTTCACGTTTTGGATGAGATATGTAGATCCTTAGACTGTTCAAAGGCAACCCTGCTCGCCTCGCTGAACTTATCTCGAGCTTTCGAAACCCTTGATTATGGTTTGAATTAAAAAAAATTATAATCCATAGGAACAAGCGGGATATCGCTTGCTTAGTCTACAGGACTTATCTCTAATAGAAGTCAGAGAGTTTCAGTATGAAGCACTCAGTTTAGACGTATGTCTGCACGCAAAGCAGTGAATAGGGGAGTACCTCAGGAAGAGGTGAGTAGCCCTATCTTGGTTTCTATTTACACAAACCACATTCCTTATTCCGGGACGGAATTTGTGCGTAGGGTTAATGCGATTTTCAAGGGAAGATCGTGCACTGGTCATTAATCCGACGAAATCTGCCATTCTTCCGAAAGGCAGTTCAGATTTAGATCTCCTTCCTAACCTCTTAAAAAATGATACTCTTTTTTCCAGTTTTTCGAAGTCGAGAATTATTGAGCTTAACATGCAGTAGAATTGGGGCTTTAAAGAGCGAGTATCTAAAAGGTGAATGCCACAAATATACGTCTACGAAAATTATTTTCATTTCATTGTGCTCTCCCTACTAGTACTAAACTCATATTGTGCGAACCGGAAACCTTGTCCCGTTCTGATACGCTCTATACGAGCTTTGGGCCTTCCCTGAATACTCTGCTGAGGGCGAAGATTTAGAGAGTGCAAAACTTCTTCTAAGATTTGCGTTCGGCATAAGAAAATTTGACTATATCTTCCCCGGTTTTAGAGAATCTGGTTAAGTGAAAATGGACAAACGGTGGAGATTACATTTCTGCGTTTTCGCGTTCAAAGTTTGGCCAACGGTGACGCCGATTTAGTTACTAAATCTCATTTCCAGTGTGGAATTTCATGCTTAGCTTCTCGTTTGTTATACCATCTTAAAGACCAGATTGATTCGTATAGTGTCCAATTTGTATGAAATGAAATTTATCAAAAATTGCGGATGGACCCTTGAATCCGTTGAGAACCTATCACGTGCGACAAAGCTACTCATCAACGACTTATACATGACCCCGTATTCTTAGTGCAATAATTTACGATTGCACAATATTTTTTTTTGTTAGGTTGTAAAGCAGCAAGGCTGAACCATGGTCTTTCGTGTTAACTCGTCTATATCTTTCTGTAAACTAATGTACATATTTCGTGGAACATAATAAAATTATATTATTATTATGTAAAAATTTGCAGGTTCCAGAAGCTACGATCATGGTTGCTTAAAGTAACCAATCTCGACGCAACCAAAGCATGTGCATTTCTGTCACTCCTGCTTCTTCTTCCATAGAAGGTTAGCAATAACGGGAAAATTACGTAAGGGACTTCGTACAACACTATTCCTTAGAGTCGGCCTTTAACCGCGGATAACATTACGCGGAAGACGGCACAGTTGGAGATAAAGGTTTCACTTTTAGATACTTTTTTATAGCTACCAACCTTTGTACCGTGATAATATTAATATAATAATATTAGAATATAATTAAATCATGAAAATTGGGTTCTATGTTAAAAAGATACAAGGTAGAAAGTAACAAATAAGAATTTGATGAATAAATTTGATAGTACAAGATCAGAGAGAAACTGAGAGTGAGTTCATTGTTAGGCAGCACCACTAGGTGACCATTGTTGAATCTGCATGGACCACCACATGTCCATGTGGACCTTGTCGCAACGGAACAGATGAGACGGCTGGGTCTGGCGTATATGGCTGCAGCGAGAATGTCGGCTTTTAGTGTGTTTTAATTTTCCTTACACAAAATAGTGTAATCGCGTTGCAAGCGGGACGCAATGTTGACAGTTTGCAGGGAATGTTGTTATTTTCTTTCCGACTTGCTGATATTTTCTCTGCCACATATTTGTGTTTTACAGGTTGTTTGTATTTACAGACACTATATGAATAATTTTATTCCAATTTTAGGTCTCTGTCGCTGTCTTCGGATTTTGGACTTATAAATAAATATTTTAGAAACTTTTGTTTCTTGATGATAATATGATATTTCTTTATTTACAGGATTGTAAGTTCACAGGGCCGAAATTCAAAATGTTAAAATTGAAATTTAAGAATAATAAGATGGCACGTTGAAAAAATGTGAAATCAACATCAATTTTTAACGAAAAAGTTGAATTGAACAAGTAGGAATAACCAATCTGTTGAATTTTCTACCAAATTGTACACTTTTTAAGCTAAAATGATGAATTTTTAACGAAAAAAAATGTTTTAACCTGAGAAAGGACAAATTTTAAAAAAAGTAGTTCAATGATTATCTAAATGAATAATTTCTTACCATATAGTTGATTTTTCAACCAGAAAAGATTATTTTTCTACCAAAAAAAAACGAATGTTAAAAAAAATTATTAATCGTCTAAAAAGATTTATTTTCAACGAAAAATATAGTTGATATTTCAATCAAAAAGATAAAAAAGTTGCATTTATAAAAGTTGATTTGAATAAAAAAACATGCAGTTTCAACAAAACAGCTCAATTCGCAAGTAAAACAGATTATTTAACCATCAATATTTTGCATTTCTAACAAAAAAGATTAAATTTATGCCCAAAAAATGAATTATCTAGACAGTAAGTAAATTTTCAACTAAAACAAAATAAAATTATCTAATTATTCTCATAAATAATTGTCTAAAGTTTTCGAAGTAAAAGTTTTATATCAATCACGAATTACAGTTTTATAAATTTTTAAGAATTACTTTGTTAAAACTTCCATTTTTATAATCATATACCATTAATTGTCTTTCCCTGTCTTTTTTCCAATTCTTCATAGCTTACTCCTGTCCCGTCTTCCATTTCTCTAGCATTCAAGAACTTCCTCCTTTCTTCTTCCCATCTCGTTAATTCTAACGCCCTCCCTCTTCTCTCTTCTACCTCCAAAGAACATTTTCTCGCCAACTCTCCTCCGTTTCCCTCCCACAGCTTTGTTTCAAGTTTCCATGCCCTCTTTCCCTCTCTTTTACTTAATTTATCCCTTTGCGCTTCTTCTCTCACCATATATCCTTGCGTCCTCCGATTTACCTCTAATGTCCACCTTATATATCTTTCTTGTAAACTCTCAATATCTTTCCTCTCTTTCCATCCCCATATCTCTGCCCCGTAACTTAATACCGGCCATGCCAGCGTATCAAATAACCTTATTTTTTTTTTCCAAATTTTTTGGAACCTTCTTCTTCCGATTCCCTATATCTGTTTTATTACCCCTGCTGCTTTTTTTATCCTTTCTCTTATATGAATTCTATGATCTCCATGCTTTTGCAAAATATATCCCAAATTCCCTTCCATCTCCCCGTCCATTCCTTTTGTCTCCTCCCTCCTTTTCTAAACCTCATTATTTTTGTGGTTTCCACATTTAAATTCAGCTTTTTAACCATCTAAGTATTTCTCGAATCCTGTAATTAATCCCGTCATGCCTTCTTTGTCCTCAGCCATCAGCATTATGTCGTCTGCGTATGCCAGTGTATGTATCTTTTCCTTCACTATCCCAACTACTCCCCAACCTTTTCTCCTTATTTATTCTTCCAAGTCTGATATTAATATAATATATTAAATAAAAGTTGGCTCAGATGACATCCTTGCCTCACCTCGCTCACCCACCAGAAACTATCTCCTACTCGATGCCCTACCTTTACCCAGCTTTTTGTCTCCCTAAAAATTTCCGATACTCTCCTTATTATTACCTCTCTTATTCCCTTTTTCACCATAAATTTTTCTATTTCGCCTCGGTCTAATGATTAAAACGCTGCCTTTAAGTCCACGAAATTGCTATCATTGCGCATTTCTGCTTTTTAATCCTCTTATTTACTAGATAGTACAGAACATATATGTTGTCTATTACCCCCCTTCCTTTTATAATTCCTGTCTGATTCGGTGGCTTTCTCTTTTTTTCCTGAAGTTCTTTCTTCAATCTCTCCGACAAAACAGTTACATATACTTTATACAGTGTTGGTATCAGAGTCACATCCCTATAATCTTTAACGTCTTCTCCTTTGCCTTTCTTTACTATTGGTATCACTACTCCTTTTTTTCATAACTCTGGCTACCCCTCTCCTGCCCATACTCGATTACACATTATCCAGCTACTTGATAAAATTTCAAGAAAAATTGCCGCTAAATTGTTGAGTTTTTACAGGGGGCGTAGAAAAAAGGCCCTTCTGCTCGGTATGGAGTATTATATGTGAAGCCGAGAAAGGGGACAGGGCGCGGCTGGTGTCCGAACGTATGTACAATGCTTAATTTTTTGAAATGTAAGCTTATTTTCAAAATATTAATTGGTCAAAGTAATTTTGCTTTTTCGATATTTTTAGAAAATTGGCTTTCAAATATTACTACTTAACAAGTTAACAATATGTATACCTAAGAATTAAATCTGATGTAAGCTAGGAAACGCGGGACTAAATCCTATCGCTCTGTTTTACAGAAAACAATTTATTCGATCTTACCTGTATCCGAAATAAGATTTTCAATTTAAAATATTAGTAAAAAGTACTTATTTATGGAGTATAATATCAAGGAGAGTTTTCTTCTTTACTTTAACTAACAAATACCAGAAATGTAATACGGTAATATTTGGCATTATACATGAAGCCCTCTCTCCAGCCTCCGTTTCTTAAAACGAATTCTCTCGAAGTATTGAGAAAGACTGATAAAAATCCAAGGTTGCAAATATATACGTATCGCTACCCACCAGCTTAAAACATCTACTAGAAGCGAAGGAAAAGTGGTAAAACATCCCTTCTTTTCGCAAGAGGTAGCGTGTTACCTTTTACCCTCTTAAATACGTCCTTGAAATCTCTCTCTATTTTCCCTATGGTAATCCAAAAACCCATTGAGTCCATCCCCTCTGTCACTAACTTCTGGCTGTATCACATCTTTCATTCTAATCAGAAAAAAACAGATTCGTCTCTACACTAAAAAAATGTAATCCTATATTCCTTGTTGCAGAATTAAGTTTCGAGTTTGAGTGTTTGCCAAATGGAGAGCCTATTCCTGGTATTCCTCGTACTAGACCTTCTATTTTTTCTGCCGGGCATTCTCCAGAAGAAATTCCTCCTCTTGTCAGGCCTCAATCTTCTACCAGTTCTCCTCCTCCTGCCGAGTCTTCACTTCGTACCAGGTCCAGATCACCTCCACATGCTGAATCTCATCTTCATGTCACGACAAGTTCTCCACCTTTCAGAACTCCTTTTTCGGTCATACTTGGATTTAACCTTGATGAACTTAGGTTTATTCGACTTGTTCCCCGAAGCAATCCAGATCGGATATTTGAACTTCGAAGATACGTTTTTCCTCCCGATAAACGAGTTCTATTAAGACCAGGGATCAGCGGTCCCCTTGAACCAATTCCAACACAAGAACAAATTGTATTGTCAACGTGCAATGGTGATGTCTTTGCAATATTTACAAAATCAAACAGAAACACGGTTTTGCGTGGAATATATACACCTCATATTAAGCCTCTTATTTATCCGCGTGGAATACGGGCGAAAATAAACATTCACAGCGGTGCGGTTGACGAAATGACCCCGGAAGAAGTTACGGAATGTCCACTAAATAACAAACTCTCCATAGCAAAGCATTTTAAAGTATTTCGTGTGTGAGCTACAGTTCTTTACACCGCTATTGGATTTAAAAAAGTGCATAGCGCGGTATGTGCGCATCTGCCAGATCTCGCGTCTTTCTCTCGAACTTTTTGCTTCCCCACGTTTATGCATAGACCTCTTAGACTTAATGATCGAAACGTTAAGAACTGTAAATTTGTAATTCCCTTTTTTCGTTGGTCGTTAAACTGAAAACCCGAAAAATGACCGGAATTTTTTAGGGAACGCCAAAAACTAGAAATTGATAGTGAATTTCTTTTTGACCGAAAATTTCCCCATTGGTTAGGAGAAAGGTCTATTAAATTGCCTAAAATATTACAAAATTCATCACATATTCAGTTAAAAATTCTTAAAATTATTCAACTAATTACTTTACAATTGTTAATTCTAAAAAATTTCTATTTCAGGTATTGATTGTTCAGTGGAAATTTGCAATTTTAGGAACTGAGGAATTAAGGACTGGAGCACTGAAAAATTAAAAGCGTTTAAAATTTAAAATTTAATAAAATGAGTTAAAAAACCGCGAAAGTAAAAACTACACGTCCTATTAAAAACAAATTTATAACAGATTTTTCCATCTTGTTTTGGTAAAAAATGTTGGTCTGTTAGTTCTAATTTTTTAATAAACATCAATTTTATTGCTTTCCAGAAATATATAATGTATATTTTGAATGTGATAATTATATTATAACGTATACTACGTTTAGGGATCTTTTTTGAAAGGTTGCACATTTTTAAGCTCGCAAAATATTACAAATGTAAAGAAGGTACATAAAGTTATTTTTTGCGTCTGATGCGACTTAAGTCCGATTTTTTATCTTTTGCACCTAAGATGATAAACATAAGCATACATATTTTTAAAATTAGAAGATAAACAAATATATTTCTTGTGTCCCTAAAGCATTTCGCTCCCGCTTTCATTGCCAGTATGACCATCTCCAAGAGCATCTTACTACAGACTATGACGAACTTTGTCTCGAGCGCTATGACGAAAGTATTCTCGTATACTGTCATCATTGTTTTCATCACGTGGGTTCGCATCTTCTTGGACAGATTCGTGATTATTATCAACATTTCTGGCAGTCTGGTTTTGATAATCATTGTGCCCCCTGCCTAAAATGTCAGTTTGAAATCAGATAGAAACCGGAAATGAAACAGGTATATACCTATTTAGAATCTTCTCCGGTTCTATACGGTTAGCAACAAGTCTGATTTAAATTTGCGCGACCTACCCGGGTCTATCATGGTAATAGAATGTGAGTTCAAAAAATAATGTACCCGGGTCTGCTCGGTTGCTATTAAACGAATTGTACCAGAAATAAAATACTCACAAATACAAAAAGAAGTTTAAATCCGGGTTCTACCTGGTCCCTACGAGCAAAGTCGAATGTGGGTTCCTATTCGGATAATACCTGGTATCTTTTTGCAGATACAAAAATAGGTTTCCACCCGGTACTTATCCGATCACCGAACGATACTTTGGACTGATAGAATCGTTAAGAACAAAATCCATCTTTTACCGGGTTCTATTTGGTTCATCTTCGATGAATGGAACCACGAATTAAATACTCACAAACACAAAAAGAAGTTTTGAAGCTGGGTTCCACCAACTTTCTATAAGCAGGAAAAACTGCGTTCGTATCCAGTATTTATTCGGTATCTTTTTGCAGATGTCATTCGGTTAGGTTTTGATTCCTCTAGAATCAAACTGAAGGGCGTATGACAAAGCCACCGAACGCGTCTTTGGGTTGCGGATAGAGGGTCCCTGTACCAAGAGTTTCTGCTGAATATGGTTACAAAAAATTAATAGGTAGTCGCGGACAATTGCCTAGGGGTGGCCCCGAAGGAATAAACTTCCAAGAGGAGGTGTGAAAACCGTACCGAAAGCTAAATGGGACATGGGTGAAGTATCTAGAACGGTGACTCTGAGATACCGGGCGACCTCTTAGAGTACGCAGCCTTATCCTTGTATACGAGGCTCTACAAGGATGGACGAACCCTTTTCCCTAGCTTTTCGTGGGAACAACAATGATAACATTAAACATAGCTGTAGTAAGTGCGGCTCAAAACAATCGAACGGGCAGGGCTCCCGACAATGGGTCGGCCAACAATGCCGACCACTCTAGAGCTGGGGGAGCCAATGAAGATGGAGTCAATGCAATGGACTGGCGGAATCTTGGGGCTTTGAGGTGGACGGAGCGACAACATCACGACTTGATAGAATGCTACGATGCGAGTGTAACTTCTGAACGAGTGAATGACATGCCTCGACTTCATGCTTTTTGGTGCGAAAAACACCCAGAGCTATCGCACTTTTCGCGTCAAGGACTGCAAAACCATGCCGAAGTACTCCAAAAAAAGGGCTATGTAAGGGGAGCGCTTACTCTACCAGGGCCGGAACAAACCGTCAGCAGAGAAAGAGAGGTGAAAAGATCAAGCGTGGGCAGGCATTCGATAGAGGACGACCGATTCTTTATGACCCAGAGAAGCATCAACATCCAGGTTTCTTCCAAGCCTAAAGATCTGGCTGAAATGGATGAAGAGCTTCTTGGACAATTTGCCGAATAATCCGACCTCTGGAATATCAATTTTTGTGTATATAATGCAGCGAGAGCTTTAGCTGATGCGATCCGTAAAACAAAACCAACGGTTAATCATAAGACCAAAAGACGAATGCATAAAGACTCGCCATAAAGATAGGCTGTGCAAGACAGTACGCGTCCCGCATTCAGTGTGTGATGGACTATATAACATCTGGTAGGAAATTTATCGCCAAGGTTCGAAAGTTCGCGCGCGAACGCCGGATCCGTTATCACACACTTAACAAGTCAAAGCTGTTGACCGTCACACAGCATATTATTAAGAGAATACGGATACTATCTGACGCTAAGAGAAGTCTAGAGCGGAGAGAGAGGTGGGTCAGAGAAAACCAAAACTTTCTCTCTGACCCATCTCGACTTTTCCAAGGCTCTCCAGTTGCTGTCGACCACCCGCCCAAACCAGAGGAGGTCGAAGTCTACAAGGTCGAATTGCTACAAGGAGCTTTGTAATACCCTCATAACAACACCTAAAGAAGAATGCCCAACCATCACTACCGAGGAGTTAAAACGAGTATTAGGAGGTATAAAAAATTATTCCGCTCCAGGACCAGATGTTATCAAGACCATCTGGTGGAAGAAGTTTTCTTCAATCCACCACCATCTAGCATAGAGAGATTGATGCCACTTTGGAAAACTTGATTTACTATCTCATCTGGAAAAAATCGTGTTACAACTAACAAGGTCACTTTCCAAAGAGGTGTCTTTCAGAGCGACTCCAAGAGCCCACTCCTCTTTTGCTTCTCATTATTGCCACTATCTCTAGCACTTCGGCCTTCCCAGAGAACCAGGTACCTTTGCGGCAAACCTGCAAATCGAAAGAACAAGATCACCCATGTATTTTACATGGATTATTTTAAGGTTTATGCTAAATATAAGAGCAACTACATATAGCTCTAGAGATTGTCGAACTATACACTAAGGAAATAGGAATGAAATTTGGGTTAGACAAATGCGCCAAGGTTTATTTGAAGAAAGGGAAAATTAATAGCATCTATGAAGACCCTGAGCGCTTCGATAGAAGCGCTATACGACACCTTTGCGCTAGAGAGACTTATACGTACCTAAGCGTGCCACAGAGCCGCATTCAGGATGTGATATCTATAAAGGATACTCTCCGTAGCAGGTATAACCGGCTCATCCGGCAGATTTGATCTTTAGAACTGTCAGCGAGGAACAAAGTATATGCAACGAACATGCTTGCCGTCCCGGTAGTACTCTATTCATTTGAAGTGGTTCCATGAACGAAGAACGAGCTAAGATCCCTTGATATCGGGACAAGAAAGGTTATGCACATAAATAAAAGCATGCATCTTAAGTCTTCTGTTCCGCGAGTCTACATCTCACGCCGTCAAGCAGGTCGCGGAATATTGAATATTGATTATTTTAGGTACAGCACATAGAGTCGCAAATGGAAGAGATCCTCTTCTTAAAATGGTCAGGAAGCATGAAGAAGAGAGCGAAGGAGCGTTTCTGTACAAAGCAGCGGAGGAGGCTCCTGAAATATTCGGACTTAATTTCAGTATCAGGAGTGAGAAGAATGCATCACATCTTATCTAACTCGAGTACTCACTCCTGAAAACCCGGATCCAGAAAGCACAGGAGGAAAACTGCCGGGAAAAACTTCTGGATAAGAGGATGCTTTCCCTTAATCACGCCGATTGAAATCGGGCACGGAGCGTTTCATTTTGGCATGTCATGATGGTGTCATTTCCACTTTCACAAACTGCCGCCACATGTTGAGCCAAGACATTCCCGATGATAGCTGCAGGGCGTGCCATGCACATCCCGAGCATCTAGGACACATACTATCTAG
>JAAAKG020073399.1:0-17183 GCA_010014905.2 Druon quercuslanigerum
CGAATATTGTAATACAAAAAATACTGGGCCATCTGACGATAACTAATGCAGTGACGATAACCAGTGCATCTACCTTAGCTCTAGAAAAATTCATTTTTCCTTTGGCTTAAGGAAAAATAGGGATTATTTGTAGAGGGATTTAATTGGTTTTCGAAACTTTACAATCTTCTTGGGAAATCGCTAGCGGTATCTCAGCTGTTAAATTTTTCATTCACGTCTTAGAGCTGGAAAACTTGTAAAGCTTCTCGATACCAAGTAATTAGTGGAACTTTGTTTAATATTCTTAAATATTTAATGTAGCTGAATATGTTTTCAAAACGAGCTTCAAAGTAATAGCATAGAATAAATTGTTAAATACATTTGTAAGTAGCATAATTATCAAGTGTTCTTTAAAAAGTGATACTACATTCGACAATCTACATTCGTCGGTTCTACTTCCGGTTCGAATATACGTTTGGCTGTTAAACAACAAACAGAAGCTTGTTGCTTCTTTAATAGAGTCCAAATTCGGATAAACAAGTGATACAGTTTTTATAATATACTTATAATTAATTGAGTAGTACATTTTTTAAAACAATTTTTAATTATTTAAACAATTATTTATTGTTTATGTATCCTATGCTTCTTTTAATTGAATAATTACATAATTATGATACATTTCTTCTAATGTTGAACAGATTTCTATTTGTTTAAACAATTTTTATTTTCTTAATCAGTTATTTTTCGATAAACAAAAAAATGAAATAAAATATAACATATACAATTAATTCAGATTTTTAAAGTATTTTTGGGAAAGTTGTTATTTAAACAAATTGTATTTGTTTAAGCAATTACAAAGTGTTTAATGTATTCCTTCTATACACTATAAGGTCAGAAACATAATTAATTGTGTTTCATTATATTTCATTTTTTTAGTTATCGAATAAAAAAAATCAAGGAAAAAGGTTAATAAATAAAAAGCAAATAAAGATTGTTTAAATAAATATAAATTTATTCAACACATCAACAATTTCTACAAAATTAAAAGAAATATATCAAAACTATGTAATGATTTAACAAAACGTAGCATAGGACAGTAATTTGAAAAGAAAGTTGATATCTCTGTTTTAAGTTTTAGAAATTTTGAAAATATAAAATAAATACTTGTTTAAATAATTAAATAATCTTAAAAAATGTACTACTCGAAAAAATGACAAAAAATTACACTTAAATCAGAAAATAAGAATATTTTTTTACATTTCTGGGGAATAAACAATTATTTGAGTAATTTGAGTTTGTTTAAACAATTAAGCAATGTTTAACAAGTAATGGGATATTCAAATTGTCCATTAGTAATTGGATAAAAATTGCTAAAAAGTAACAATAGCACGTAAAAATGTAGTTTTTTAATTTTTGGGTCATTTTTGGGGCGCTGCGGAGAGGGTAAGAAAGGGTTGGAAATAAAATTGGTTAGTACGGTTTTATTTCGTAGACATTCCTCTTCTAACCCTTAAATGTTTGGCATGTTTCGATGAAGCCCTGGAACATTTTTCGAAAATTAAAAATGTCCCCATGTCAATTAAATGGGATTTTGAAATGCCCGGTGTCGCGTGTTAATATTCGAATTCCGAAAAAAAATTGCGAACTTTCTTTCCCCAGAATTGGAATCTTGCCTGTAATAGATGATTTACATACATGGCTAGTCTCACCTTTTATTCAATCTGATGACTTACATGAATAAAAATGTTAAACTTTGATGAAAAAATAATTGTATTTAAAAAATAGTTTTTGTAAAAAAACACATGGTTTTCTATGGGGTGTGGGGAGGGAAGGTCTGGAAAATAGATACGAAAAACTATGCGGGGGGAGGGGATCTCAAAAGTGACCAAAATCTGGCTACCTAGTTTATGGGCGGCCCCTAAGAATAATTTTCTACTGAAAAATTATATGTTTATTGTTCAGTGTATTATTAAAATGAAGAGGGTAAAAAAGTGAGGAATTTTTGTCAAATAATAAAATTACATTTATTGTCTTAAGCCTCTTTTACACCTATCGTGATTCGGTCGTCGACCGACCAACATATCGAAACATCAATTCACACCTCCGGAAAATTCAGTGAAATCTAGTAATATTTTAGTAATCTTACAGCGAATTTCAGAAGATAAATAAAATATTACTAGATTTAACTGAATTTTTCGAAGGTATGAATGGATATTCCGATATGTTGCTCGGTAGAGCCTTTATAATACATTCACATTTCATTTCAGAGATATCTTTTATCTAAAGTTGAATAAAATCGTTGTAAACAATTGAAAGTTACAATTAATCGTTGACATGTCATTTTTATTGGGAGTGTAGCAGTCAAAATCATTAATTTAAACAAATGAGAAAGAAGAATTCGTAAAAAAAAATAAATAAATTTGTAATCATAAAATAAAAATGATAAATTTTCAAACAAAAATCGAATAGTTTAATTTTCGTTAAAAACTATTAATTTGAAAACAAAAAATTAATTTTTTAAATAAAATATCTAAATAAATATAAATAAAAATAAAGTACCTGAAAAATAAAACTGCGCCTTCCAAACATTTTTACAAAGAGATTAGGCTGTACGTTTTAGAATTAAAATCATGCTAATCTTTTTTTATTTTTTTTGTATAATAATATAAGGTAAACGACCCAGTAATCGTGATGCCAATTTTTTTCATTTTCATTTAATTTGAATGAATGTAATTTCTATTTGATGTTGTGAAAAGCTGAAAATAAGGAACTTTCATCATTATATTCAAATTATAACCAAAAGTTTCACGATTACTGGGACACTTAATTACCTGGTCAAATTATAGTTCGAGAAATAAACAATCGGATAATTTTAGATTAAAATATTACAAATTGTGCAACTGTTTATCAATTTTTAATTTTACATTAAAAATTGTATGGTTTCCCGCATTTCAATCCTTGTATGTTCCAAACTGCGATACAAATTTTGAATTTGAAGAAATGTTTGACTTTTTTTGTCTTGTATTTGCATTTATAATGTATTTGTATTTATAATGTTATAAATTAGCATTTAATAATTTAATTAATATCTGGTAATAATAACGCAATATCGAGAGAGTAATGCTAGTATGTAAATACATAATAATTACGTATATATCCATGGATCGTTAGAAGCTTCCTTCAAAACAAAAGTAGAAAAATTAAGTGAACCAGACCACATCAATATAATAGATTTCCATTCCAGAAGTATAAAAGTGTCTTATTCCAAAACATTGTTGAATTTTATCTAAACCCAGATTCTTCGGCAACGTGGTATCTTCCTTATCAAACTCTGATAAAGAGACTGGGTCGAAATTGGAGCCACAGATTAAGTCCAGCCACGCGCGTTAACGTATCAGCTGATTCCATTGGTTTCCCGCTTTCCCTCACACAGAGGCTCCATCTGCAAACTACTAAACCTAACCTCAAAATTGAGTGGTCGACTCGTAGAGTTGTCGATAGCAGCGCAGGCAGGCAGCAACAGCAGGATAGAAGCAGGCAGGCGGGATTTACTCATTTTACTCATGAGTAGCAGGTGCACCTGCCTCGAGAAGGGTTGTGGTTATGGAAAACCGCATTGTGCTCTAGTGCTCAGGATGTTCAGTGTTTGACGTGACGTGTTCGAAGGTAGTCAGCGGAGGTTCGTGATGTCCTGCGCGTTCCAAGAGTCAGGAAAGGGACGGCGGAGACCCAAGATTAATTTAGTTTATTCGGCGGGCACACGACTCCGTCATGTACCAGTTTTTACACCTCCGCAGTCGACCCCTGCAAACTCTCATCTTCGGTTTGATCCTTTTCACTTTCTACGCCTACTACAGGACCACGATCACCGAAGTCCCATTCACTAATTTTAGTAAGTATTTACCAAATCTTTCTCTTTCCAATATTTGGGAATGACTTTTTATGCATTCCAAATGGAATCTCTTTATTCTCTACCCTTTTGTGGTTTTTTAAGTAGCTAACCTGTAAATTTGATAGAATCTATAGAACATTCACGAATTTATTCACTTGTTGTATAATATAAGATGAGAATATTGGTTTTAAACGAGTAAACCATGTGATCTGGATTATTTTGATAACATATTTTTGCTAATATGGTAAGTAAATAATAATTAATATATCTGATAGATATTAATTAGAAGACATTGTAAATGCATTAAATGGTAATTTTAAAAAATAGTAATTTTGTAACACAATGACAGTTCAATCATTTAATTTTTATATTTAATTACGTGTGAACAAACAATTCAATTTTTTACTTCTTTATTCTTTCCAACGTAAATTGGAGTTTAAGTTTAATCGAGTCATGAATGCATTCATGCACAGGAACAGGAAGTGAAAATAGAATATGTGTATAAGAAACAAGATACAATTAAACGCCTGATGTCCAAATAACTAGTTTTCATATTCCAAGGTTATTTCTTAAATATTATACGTTGCCAATCACATTTAAGTTTTTTTCACTCGCAAAACGTTAATTTTTCTGAACACGTGTTCATATAATGCTCTCTGTCTTGAGTAATAGTCATCTCAAAAATTTAAAACGCTTTCTAAGAACTGGTCACTATCCCTAATAGCATGATAATGAACTATTAATAATGTCAGATACGTCATATCAAAGGGACATTCTATTCTACGTATCTTTACCTTATTTCAAATTCGGCTGTACTATTTTATCTGCACTAGAAAACAAGCAGGCGCGCGATTATTATTTCTTTTGTCTTCCGCGAGTTGTAAATTTAAATATATAATTAATATTTTTACCAAATTTATCTATTTCATAGTATCTATTGTATAAAAGAAAAGAAAAGCAAGTAAAATATTTTGTATAAGTTTATGTCCAATATTTTTGCACGATCTATAGACAATAAAACAGTCCATCTGTGTGTTAAAAATTGTAAGCTTAATTTTTGAAGTAAAATAATTTTGGTTCAAAATAACCGATTTCCGGCACAAAAAACAGCGGTAAAACCCTATTATTATTCAAATATAGTAAATATACTTGAAAATATAATAATTTTTACAAATTTATAAGAAAAAAAAAGTCCAGGTTTTATTTCACCTATTTTTTAAATAATCAGTTGAATTTTTATATTTTTCAATTATGATAACATTCACTTTAAAATGCATAATTCGGAAATCTTTGACTTAAAAATGTTTCATTTTGGATTTTAACTTTCAAGCGTATATCTTGAATTTAAAGAATTTTAAAATGTAATTTTAATAACTGAAAAAGTTACAAATTATTATCTTTTGAAATCGACAAGGTTGAATTAAAAAAAACCTTCTTACCTGATAAATGTGAGAATAAATTATAATGATTTTAAACATTGAACTATATATTAAGGAATAATATGTGAATGATAATTGATTTTACACGACGATTGGGAAGCAGTTCAAAATTTAAGATTTTCCAGATTTTGAAGTTAAAGCTAATCTTAGAACGTTACAATTTCAATTGTTCTATTTGAAAAAATTTAATTTGCAAGTAAAATGATTGAATTTCGATGTATGGTAAATACTGAACACCTATAATTCCTTTTATAAAATCGATTAAGTTGAAGAGATATTTAGAATGTCTGAAAAGGCTCAAAGATTAATTTACAGTTTGAAGTGATTTAAAATAATTTAAAAGAAGTGTGTCCATACCGACAAAATCTTGCTGTTCGAGCCGAATTGCGATGCAAATAGCCCACGGCTTAATTTGCAACAAAACACAGATTTTTTCAGCTTACAAAAAATTAGAAACTTTTTAAGAAGTATAAAAAGCTTCAAAAATAATAAAAATCCATTTTCTTAAGATTGTTATGAAAACTAAGAACGGCTTTTTATTTTGAAAACTTAATTTTAAGAGATCATTAAAAAAGCTTTAAAAGGCGTTCCAAAATTGTCGTAAATGAATCTGGAAGATTTTAAGGAAATATTTGTTATTTTTCAGGATTTTAAGAAAAAAATAGTAAGAATTTGAATCATTTTTAAAAATGTTTAGAAGTTCTGAAATATTTCATAAATGGTTTGAAATTTGAAAAATGCAGCACAACTTTGAAACTATTTAAAATGATAATAATTAACTTTTAATTTAAGAAGTGATCAGTTTATAACGAAAATGTAGTCGTTCAATTTTTCATATTTTTAGCATAACAAGGAATTGTTCTGAATTCTAAATCTTCTTTGAAATTTAATGATTTTTTTAAATAACCGATTTCTGGTGAGAAACGTTAAGATAATCTTCATTTTTACCGAAATTATAAATCTTTTAAAGATGTATTGCTATTTAACATCTTCTTTGAAATCTGAGTTTTTTACTGAACATAACGATTTCCATTGTAAATTGCCAGCATATACTAATATATTATTAAACAGTTGTGAATATTTTTTGAAGTTTTTAAAATATAATTATTCTTTAGATTCAAAATACAAATTTTCGGTGAAAGACACAAACGTAATCCAAAATGGTTCAAAGATGTATCTTGTTCCAATTGTAATTATTTGTTTTATCCTTTTTTAAATCTAATTTTTTAATAAAATTGTAAAATCCCGACGTAAAACACTATGACGGTCCAAAATTACTAAATCATGTAAATTGGATTATTATAACAAAAATCATTGGAATTAAATCTAACGATGTAAACATTCTGCGAACATCTAACGATTTCTGTATAAAATATACGATTCACTGTAAAAAACGTTAATATAATCTAAAACTATTCAAAAACTGCAAATATTGTTCGAACTATAATTATTTTTATTTTAAAATACAAATTTGTTATGTAAAAATGTAACCTGATGTAACATTATTACAAAAATGATGAACCTTAAATATCCAATGATTTTTATTTTTAAGTGTACATTTTCGGTAAAGCATGCTAAATAAACCTAGAAACAGTAGCACTTATACAAAATATTATTCATAATTTAAAAAAAAATTTTTTTTAATAATTTGGAAGTTTTAATTTAACTGCGCAAGAGTATTAAAAAGAACAAATGTTTCTTAATTCGCATAAGGTTTATTGTCATGTTTCTTATGAAAAGAAATTATTTGTAGATTTAATGTTCAAAGTTTCAAATTTAAGATATGATACAACTTCAAGGACACTTTTAGGACAAAATCGAAGAGTGGCAGTGCAGAACTATATAACCAACATTTTTACCGAAAATGGGTTAGTTTCATACAAAATTCTTAATCATATACATATTGTGATAAAATGATTTTTTCGAAATATAATTTTTAATACAACAATTTAAAAATAAAATTTCTAATAAAATTTTAATGTAGTAATAATTTTTTTAACCCTTCAGCATTGATATTTCTTGAAATTGTTATCATTTAATGGTGATTACCTTTTCTCTGAATCCCTGGTTTATTCTGAAATTTAGAATACTTTGAGTAAGTATAATACTAAGTAAAATTTAAAATGTTTGTCATGAAGTAATTTGAAATCATTAGACAGTGAATTAGATTTGTTGAATAAACTGTTTTTATTACATCTTTTTAATTTGATAACCACAATAATGTGCTCTTGAAAGTGTACTTAGCCAACAAAGTGCTTCCTATTGTAGGAAATAAATCATATCTTACTATTTAAATAGAAGAAAGTGCAGGTTCAATATTAACTGGCAAAGTTATAATTTCAAGTTAAAAACGTATGGCCAAAAACTTAACAATCGCCGATGAGATTTTAGAATTTAAGTTTTAATGTCTCAATTAATTATAAAACAGAAGAAAGCCTGGTTCTATGTTCAAACTGGACATTTGATTAAATACCTCAAACGTTCTACGAATTTAGAGAAATGACCTGAATAAACCAGAATTTGAAGAAACGGTAATACCTGAATGGAAGATTTGTCTGAACTCCCGCGTTTAGTTGATTCTCTAGGTTTTAAATCAAAATCCTAATTTTCCTGATTACCTACGTCATATATATTTTCTTTTTTTTTATTTTTAACAGAAAAATCTCGTCATATTGTAATATCTCGGATTTCCAACTAGATTTTCTCGAAACGGGATAAGTCTTTTTAATCAATTCAGAAGTTTAATATCTCGGGAGCATGTATTTATTTGTAATTTTAACTGGATATTTTATTTTTTTCTTGCAGTCCATTTTCACAAACCCGAATAATTTTTGTTAGTTAAACTTGTATAGCTACAATTCAGCACTACTTCGACGGTTATCTAGTTCTACACTGTCTCCCTTAAAATATTTATTTTGTTCATTAAAAACATAACCTTTTTAACTTTATTTTATTTTTTAACTTTAAACTTTTGAACGGGAAGTGCTTTTACAAAGGATTAAAGTTGCCACTCTTAGGTTGATCAAAAATCAAGGAAGATGAGAATAAGCAACTAAATAATACTACGAACCAATAATTGGCTTTCAAAGGAATCACAATAGCCTTGGCTTTAGAAGAAATAACAGCCATAATAATATGGTGAACGTATGCACTACCAATTCTGTTGCAATTTAGCACACTAAATGCATGTTCTAACCGGAATAATTAGATATTGTGAAATACGTAGAATTGGTTTCAAGAATAGGTTCGAAAACAACAGTTAGGAAATTATTATGGGACTAAACTAAAGTACTTGAATTTGCGATTGTACCTACTTAGTAACTTCCCTTTTTTTAATTATTTGTATTTCATGCGTAGCAAATACTTTTATTTTAGAGATTAATTAAAATGTACTCCATAAAGAAGGAATAACTTTCTGCCTAAACAAAAAATTCTAACAGCTGAAAAAAATTACAAAATATAATTAAAGGCATATGATAATAATTATTCCTAGTAAAAAGGAAGAACGTATTATTTTTTGTGAAAAAGTAAGTAAAAATAATCAAGACTTAATAATTCATGAATTTATGGAATATGGTCGATTAATTTTAAGTAATACAGTAACTGTGAATTAATTAATTTATAATGAAAGAATCTTCACTTAGAAATAAAAAATTATGACATATATTGCCTTCATATATTATCTTGTAATGTCATGTTATATGGGTTAATTTTTTGTAAAGTTATTTAGTTCCGCGAGCACAATTATCTTTATCTCAGCGAATTAAGGTAAAAAACCACAAAAGGTATTAAACACATAAACAATTAAGGTAATATGTTTCGTTAACAGGATGATTATATTAAAATTGCAACTAATTTAAATATTTTCACAGGTAAAGAATATAGTTTTAAACTCTAAATTTGTCGCTGGACCAGGGACTGTTGTGAACATTTAGTGTTTTGTTTCTCTTTCCCAATATTTCGTACCAAATCAATCAATTAGAAATTTATTATTTTCGAAAACGTGGAATGAGGATTTGATATTGTAGTTGTAAAAGGAGAAGCGACTAAAAGAGTATATAAAAAGCGTCCAAAGCAATCAGTGAATCACTAATCTCAGATTCATAGAAACTGGCTTAATAATTTTCACCTTGAGACCTTTTCAATCAAATGTGTTATGGCTGAATGATTTTTTTGCATAAAATTCTTAAGAATATTATTATTAATAAAAAACGTCAACTTATCAATAAAGTTATATTATTTTCCTTCAAAGTTAACGGAAATAATAATTCGAGTAAAGAATTTAGTTGCATTCGTCAAATTAAATGGACTTTTTGTTCCTGCCCGTTTGTTTTACTGCGTGAAACATAATCTTAATCGGAAAATTGTTCTGTTTCATTTAATTTTCACAATGGTCTCTGATATCGATCCACGGCAGAGAGTATGCCTAGTAAAGAAATGGCATATTCGTTTCAGGTCATTTTTCGCCTCCGGAAGTAATCCACACTCATGGGAATCTCAGCACAGACACTCAAATTACCGCAACGTTTAAAAACCTGACCTTGGAACCGTCGGGCTTAAGTTCTAATGTGTTTCACAACGCAAGCAATCTCTCTACTATCCTCACAATGGTCTCCATGTCCTCCAGCTCTCAATCTCCGTCTTCCCCGAGCATTTCGATCAACCTGAAACAGAGCGATGACACACCGAAAGAACCGAAGGATGTCATAATGAAAATCTCCAACAATACAGGAAGTAGTTCTCCAATTTTAAACGCTGATTCTGCACGTGCCATATATGAATCAGGACACTCTGTGTCGGTCTCCGAAAAATGCCCCTATTTTGGCAGGGACATGAACTTAGTCATAATTATAATGTCAGCGCCAACTCACTTTGAAGCCAGAACAGCCATTAGACAAACATGGGGACATTATGGCCAGAGGAAGGACATTAGTATAGTTTTCATTCTTGGCGCGACTTTCGATGCGAAAATCGAAAAAATTCTTCAACGTGAAGGAGACATGTATGGAGATGTGATACGTGGAAATTTCGTGGATTCTTATTCCAATTTAACGCTTAAGACAATCTCGATTTTGGAATGGGTAGACGTTTACTGTTCCGAGGTGAAGTTTATCTTAAAGACTGATGACGATATGTTTATTAACGTGCCGCGATTACTCTCGTTTATAAACAAACATCAAAACGACAAGAATGTTATATTCGGTAGATTAGCTAGAAAGTGGAAGCCGATTAGGAGCAAGAAGAACAAGTATTACGTTTCCCAGGCACAGTACAAGTTGCCCATGTTCCCAGATTTTACGACAGGACCCGCCTATCTTCTGTCCAGTGACGTGGTGCATAGTCTTTACGAAGGGGCCCTGGATCAGACGTATCTTAAACTCGAAGACGTATTCATAACTGGAATCGTTGCTCATAAACTTGGAATCAAGCGTGTTCTCGCTAACGAGTTTCTTAATAAGAAAATTTCGTATAATCCGTGTAACGTTCAGAAAGGTATCAGCATTCATATGGTGAAATACAGTGAGCAATTCGACCTCTGGAAAAAATTGCTGGACGGTAAAAGCAAATGCAAGTAATAACCACTAAGCGGGGTTCTTTCGGCGAACCCTACGAATCTCGTTACTTTCATGTCTTTAGACATGAAACATATTCTCAGTTGATATCGATCTATAGTTTTATACCGGTTTTTGTTCTCACTGACACATTTTGATCAAATGTGAAATTGTGAATGCTCAGTCTCAGATGTACAATTACTCAGAAAATAATAGATATTAGTTATTAATATAAATCACTTTAGAGGTGATACGATCGTTTCAGCATTTGAATATATATTCATCACACAATTCGCATACTAGCTCGCTTCGTTCAAGCATTTTCACCCATTTTAATAACTTAAAAATTTATTCAGGGTTGTCACAAGACCTGGAAGTCATAGAGTTTAGAAAATGATACCCACCAGACTTCTGTAGAAACCCTGTTATTATTTTCAATCGTTTTTTCTTCGATTGTTGCCATTTTTACCACGCCTATTAATACATTTATATTTTAGAAAACTTATTCAATAATGTCTGAAAATGTGACTAGTTCTCGGTTTTTAGCGATAGAAAATCCGAAAATTTCACGTTGACAGAAATTTGTAGAACAAAAGTAAGAGAGTACTATGGTACCGGAATCGCGGTTGAGTGCCTCTTTATACGAAAAAGAAAGCTTACCTAATTCATTAAAAAGCAAGTGCCCTGTACTTATTTGAATCATAGGTTTTAACCCTGTAATGTCCAAAGCATTTTTTGTAACTATAGAGCAGTATTTTCAATTGTCACATCACATCCGACATTAAAGGGTTAATACGAATGCATAATAATCAGAAATCAGATGTCTTGATTTTAGAAATCAAGAGCTTGTACTGATACATTGACTCTCTCCATTTTATTGGAGTTCAAATTGAATTTTGTGCTTAAAGCAAAACTTGGATTTTATGTATGGCACATGTATTTTCTGCCTTTTAAACTTATACAAGAAAACGAGGTTTAAAATAGTGGTATGGGATTAAGGAAGGAAATTGGGGAAGAAAAAGTGTGAATCAGAATACGAATTCTGAAAAGAAAACTATCAAAGAGATTTTTTTTTCATTCTAAAGTTAATGATTTGATAAACTAAACTGGTCAGATTTTAGAAAATATTATCGTTGTTTTTTTTACAATGTGATTGGCGGGACCAAATCTATTTTTTTAAATCTAAAGACTATAGGAAACTGTTTTTATTCAAAAAATTCTAATAATGCTTTTTGATGATTTGTTTTAATTGTATATATCCATTTTAAAGACGAATTGAGATTTACAAGAAACATTTTGTATAGATTGAAAACATTTCATCTTTTAGAAAAAAAATTATTCTGCCAAAGATATCAATTTTTGTAGCAAATCTTGATTTTAAAACTTTGTTAAATTTATGTTTATTAACGTATTTTATTTTTATTATATGTTTTAAGATTTTTAAAAAGGTTTTTATGAAAGTTTATCGTCTTGAGAAAATAAATTACATTTTTCAAAGATGCTTTCCGGTTCGCTAGACTTTCTTCTCCAATGAAGGTTACATTTTTTATCATTTTTATCTATTGATAAATATACTCTTATATAAATATTATCTAGTCAGTGCCTAGATAATTATTGTTACTCTAATGCATCTTGTAAATTTTTGTAACCGTCGCTAATTAAGTTTCCAGATTTGTTATAGTAAAAAGTATCATTTTACAGTGCTGTGGTGCCATAAAATACTTAATCATAAATTTTCTTTTGAAAAAAGCCTTCGTTCCTATTTAATAATTTGTAATAGCTAGAAATTTTGTTGAGCAGGACACTGAACAGACTCAGTGAGAATCAGTAAATTAAATGAAAAGGCCTTCGCATGTTTCTTCCTTTATTTTTGATTATTTTTGCATTCTCCGCACCCGCATTTTTTATCAACGCTGAGTCTGTTAAAGGTGAAAAAATGCCTTAGATAAAACGGTAATTAAATCGAGAATCTCTTGTTCAAGATTGTGTAAATATTCTAATCATAAGTCATTGTTACACTACGAACAAATTTACAAACTCAAAACTGTTTAAGTACTTATCTATAGTTAGCAGTATTTTATTATGTCTTGCCTGTACTGTATAATGGATTTAAAGTCGATGCCACTAGCGGTAAATTATGATAATTATTGTTCTTGACAGTGACCGCGTGACATATCGTTATTTATTTCCATTCCTACGTCCATGACAAATATCGCCGACTTATCTTTTATTTTTGTACTCACCTGTATCGACTTTCTCACCTAAAATCTACCGAATGTTGCATATGATTAGAGAAAGAGAAACAAAGAGTCGGTTAGACTTTAGGTAGAAGCTTTCAAAGCTCTCCTGAATCCGCACTCGATTCGATTGTAGAAGAAATATGAATTGCTTAATACATACGTAAATCATCAGACGTCTTTTCTATTTAGATACCCAGTCTCTATGCAATTTTAGATATTTAAGTTAGATGATTAAGTCGTAGTTGCGAAAGTTATTAAATCATGAAGGGACTTTTTCTCATAATAAATTACAGACGGTTTCAGCGTTCTCCAATCTCTTCTGCAACGCGCAATGTAGACGGTAAATACCAGTAGCTTGACGTTTACATAAGGAGCGGTAATTAAATGTAAATACAAATATTCCAAAGACGCATAAAAACTTTAATATTCCTGCAGTGGTTAATGATATTAGTATAATAATAAAGGGCATCACGGAGCGTGTAATCACTCAGGAATTAGAGAGATTAAAAACATCTCCAACAAATGAATAGGGTAAATTAAACGTGGCCATTATGAAATGCTCAGTGAATCCCTAATTACGGCTTGAAAGTCTAGACGATGAAATCGTCGCGACGACAATTTCCCCTATAGACACTGCAAATAGTCGCGGATATTATGCGTCTTATCTATAACCAATCGCCGAAGATTATAAAGTTAAAATATTATGCGGCTGAGTCATCCCTCATTAGGATTGTGGCGCTTAGTTTGTATCAAGGATCTTTTTTTTAATTAAATTTATCTGAGGATTTCCGATTATAATATCTTACATTCCTCAAATAGAAAAAAATGCATATATTATAAATAATTATTTGTGAACCTTGAAAGTAGCTTTTCTTACATACTTTAAGTTATTTAATATTAATTATGTTTTGTTCGAGATTTTTCGACAAGCTGTACGTGACCTAAAAAGTACCCTAAATATTTTAAAGAATGATAGAGATTATAAGGATGTATTTAGTAACCAGGACAGTGCGCGATAAATTTAAAAAAATGATTAATAATTTGTGGATAGTAGCAGTTTAAAAAATTGTGCTCAAAATTCCGTTTTTATTGATATTTTATTTTAAAATTCTACAATATTTTAAACTGTTTACAATCTTTGGACTACGTTTACATATTTGAAAATCCTTTGAAATGCCTCCATTTTTTAATTAAATTCTTGGAAATTCCATTATAATATTATGAAATCTCGTGAAACTACATTGGAATCCTTCCATATTCTCTAAAATATTTCCAATCCTTTGAAATTACTTGACCTTATTTAAAGGCCCTGAAAGTTTCGTACAATTCTTTAAAATACCCTAAAGTCTAAAATCATTTGAAATCTCTTCAACTTCTTGGAATATTTGGAAATCTTTTAAATACTACGAAATCACTCAATTTTTGTGAATACATTCTTTGAAATTTCATGAAAATGTTATAAAATCTTTAGAAATCCCGTAAAAATTCATAACATCTGATGATATTCCTTGCAATTAGTTTAAATTCCAGAAACATTATAGGTCCTGTCAAATCCTTCCAAATATTCCGAAATTCTTTAGGAGTGCATGCATTTTTTTTAAATGCCTTTAAATCATTATAATCCTTGAAAATTCCTTGTCATTTAAAAAATTTTTCGAAATCCCTTCAAACTTTTTGAAGCTTTTAAAAATTTCGTGAAATATTTGAAAATATCCTTAAAATTTTTAAAACCCTTTGAAATCAATTTAAATTCATTGGAACGTTTTAAAATATCCTGACATCGTAAAACTTCTTTAAGATCTTTCAAATTTTTAAAACTCTGGATTTAGTTGCAAATCCCTTTCAGTCTTTAAAATCCCTTGATATTCTCAATTCTTGTGAATAAATGATTTGCAATTTTATTAACATGTGTATAACATCGGTGAAATCTGTTGAAATTTCTTTAAAATTCTTGGAAAGATTTCGAAGTCTTCTGAAATCTTGTCGACTATCTTATCTTAACCTGATAAATTTAACAAATGTTGGATGCTTTTTGTCCTTCTAGCTTCTCCAGAAATATGTAAAACAAACTATAAACTAGATTTGAGCAAGAGAAGCTATTGAACTATGATGCCTATTTCTACTTTCATGAACGAATAGTCTCGATTCGCACTCGTTTTTTCTTTGGAGTTAAAAGTGTATCTTGTAGATTTAGTTTTAGATGGTCAAGCTTCATAAAAGCAGACCGTCTTATCCATCAGAGATCGTGCTCTGATAGTTGCACGGTATTGATTCTGGCCACATTCTCACGCAATAAGGGAAGCTCAACCGTTATAAAACCGGAATGATGCCATGTCTCGCATAAGGTCCAAAAATAAAGAATCTTGTAAGGCACTCAGACCAAGGCTGTGTATTATTTTCTGTACTAGTATACTTGCATATCTAAATTACTCAACTGAGGTTCTAAATATAACCACGGCGCCTCCTAGATAATCAGGAATTTTTTGAAACCTTGTAAAAACCGGAATCACATGATGAAATTATTCAATTTGAAACTGAATGATTGTATTCTTCAAGTTTTTAAATTTTTAATCATTCATTTTCAAATTGCAAAATGTAGTTTTTAATGTTTAGAAAATCTGTTATTAAAAGCGTTTCAAAATGAGCAATTTTTCCTTTAAAAAGTTCAAAATCGAATAATTTAAAAATCCAAACTTCATAATTATTTATTTTATTATCTATTTTCACTTAATCACCCACTGATGTTACATATTTTATTAGATTAAAGTGCCAATAAAAGATAAAGCAAAAGTCCAGTCTCCAGCGGAAGTGTTGTTGAATTGAGGTCAAAGAAGTTTGATTAGAAAAATTCATCTAGTCTCGAGGAAATATGCATAGAAGTCATGTAAAATGTAGAAAATTACCTTTCTTTTCCAAGAAAAGAATAATTAACAATACTTATTTCAAGAAATATCGATGCTGAAGGAAAGAACAAAATTATTATTACGCTAAAATTTAAAATAAAAAATGTCGATAATTTAATTCTGTATTGGCATCCTTCGCATATGGATGGCCAGGCAAGATGAAAAATTGGTCAAGAGAAATGTCAGAGAATTTTATAAATAAAATTTTTCCACTACCCAGATACATATTTGAATTTAGAAATAAATTGACTGAAAGATTTAAAAATGAAAAACTCAAAATCTGCTTACAATAAACATCGCAATTCGACAGAAATTAAAAAGAGCGAGAACATAATTATGAGACTCAAATTTTAAACTAATCGAGTAATTTAAAAGACAAATTATTTTCCGAAATTTAAAACAGTCTTTATAAGCCATATGGTACTTATTTTAAAGAATCAATACTACCTACACAGTAAGTAAACGCTTGGATTGCCCACCGACCCACATAAACGAACGAAAGTAATTAACATATTACTGGCATTCCGTGACTTACAAGTCTTCTTTACCGTTAAAGGAACGGTCCTCAGTGCGAAAGTTGGCAATTATTATCGAAAAAATACTATCTTCCCATCGATGTCGAGATTTTAATCTTTAAGATTCCATAACCGCCGAATCAATTTGTTTTAATTTGAGACAAAGAAGGGTCTTGAAAAAAAATATATATTCATATACGTCAGTGAATTGACGTACTTATTAGAATGCAAACGACAGTCTTGATACTTGATAGACATTTAAAAAATGATTTAACGCTGATGGGAAACCAGCTATTGAATAAATACATTTTTTAGTACCTTCCGGCCGGAAATATGCAGCAAAAATATTATTATTATTACACCATTAAGCCGCTTCCCTTTCAGGGTAGGCGTGACTCACTCTGTGGGGAAGGTGTTATAGAATTTTTAGATTGATCTAGAATTCTCCTGTTATTTATTTAAATGACATGTTCATTCCGCAACACTGCTCCAACCCAGGTTCCCCACTTGGGTCCATTAGTATCCAAGATCTTTTGTTTGAGGCGTCATTCACGCTACTGACACTCTTCTTAATAACTATTCTCCTCCATACTTTTCTGTCCTGGCATACTTCTCTAGCTTCTTTAACGTCCATGCATTTTTTTCATGCAGGCTCTCGTGTTT
>JAAAKG020073410.1:0-16457 GCA_010014905.2 Druon quercuslanigerum
TATAAAAGTAATAAATCATTTTTTTTAAATTTATAAATCTCTTTTGGTAGATAATAAAAGGTCATCGATGGTTCCTTAATAGGTCAATCGGCGAGTCTCGAAGACGCAAAGAAAAATTTCAGATACATTACTGCAGTATTCCTGATATGAAAAAAGTGCTTTTCCTATAAACAAAATACACTTTTTTAAACTTTTTAAGTCGGCACTGGTTGGTCATAGAAGGTTCGAAAATAGGTCAATCGATGTGTCTCGAAGACGCGAACAATTAGACAAAATATCGGATTCTTGTATTTCGAATCACAAAAGATTGTTGCTTATACAAAAATAATAAATCATTTTTTAAAAATTCATAAATCGGTACCGGCGAGTCGTAAAAGGTTCAACAATAGATCGATCAATGCGTCTCGAAGACGCCAACATTAAATTTTTTTAAATTATATTAAAATATTCCAAAAAAGTAGATTTGAAAAAATATGTAATTAAAAACATCCCTCTATGAAGAAGCAATATACTAAAAATAATTTTTTTTAAATTTCTTTAACAATATTTGAAGTTATTATTGATTCGATTTTCCTTTTGCAGAGAAATGGATTTTTTATCGAATGTGGTGCTTATGATGGTGAGACTCGAAGCAACACTCTGAATCTTGAGCGTTATTATGGATGGACTGGATTGTTAATTGAAGCAGATCCCTTAAATTTTGCAAAAATGTTAATGAAAAAGAGAAAAGCGTATTTATCGCCGACATGTCTCAGTATTAAACCCTATCCTCAAATTGTAAGTTTTTTAAATAATACTGTCTTAAAAATTATAGATCGCATAAACAAAAGCATACATTATTGTTCGTTTTTAACTTTAAAATTTTTAACAATGGACAAATCCGTTTGAAATTATGCAGGCTGGAAAAGAGTGGAAGAAAAGCACTCTGAATAAACAAACATTTTTTATTCAAGAAAAAAAATTTTAGTTCGCCTAACTTTTCAAGGATGCCATTTCTTTTAAGAATTTATAATTTATAAAAACAGGGCATAATTTAATGTAATGACTGACAAAACAAAATATTTAATTGTTTATGTTGTGACAAACAAACTATTGAAAAAAGTCATTTTTTCGCAATGATTAGCTATTTTAAATTCGTCGATTTTTTTTAATAAGACAGATAATAATGTAACTAATAATTTAAACAATTTTTATAAACAAATGCACACTTTAACTATTTTTTCATGAGTAGGCTTTATTTTTACGGGGAATCAACTCGAAATGTTTTACCAAAGACTCCTTCCTGTCATATTTTTTATAATTGCTAAAACTGTTAATTATTTAAACAATTTTTATAAACAAATAGATATTTTCACCATTTTTCATGAATAGGCTTCATTTTTTGGCGGAATCAAATTAAAATATCTTATCAAACAATCCTTGATGTCATATTTTTTAGTGATAAAAAACGTTTATTATGTAAACAATTTTTATAAAGAGACACATATTTTCAAAATTTGTAGATGATCGCGCTTAATTTTTCATAAAAGAATTCATAGCTTCTATCAATTTAAAATATGTCAGCAAGGAGTCTTTGACAACAGGTTTCGAATTTGATTTCGCAAATAAAAAATGAAGCGTATTTATGAAAAAATGGGAAAAATGTGCATTTTTAAAACAAAATTTGTTTGTTTAATTAACATTTTTCGTAGTTAAGAAAAATATGACAGCAGGAAGTCTGAAAAACCAGTTCAAGTTGATGCCTCAAAAAGAACTAAATCTATTCATGAAACAATTTGGCTGTGTTAATATGCATTTGTTTATGAACTTTGTTAATATAAATTTCACTTAATATCATTATAAAAAACACAGCAGCAAGCATGTGAATTTGTTTATAATTGTGAAAATTTAGATTTGATTACCCCACTTCCCTAAAAAATGAAGCCTATTCATAAAAAATGGTGAAAATGTAAAATTATTTAGAACAATTGTTTATATAATTAACAGCTCTTGTAATTATAAGAGCAATGACAGCAGTGATTATTTAGCAAAACATTTCGAGTTGATTCTTCAATAAAAAAGTTAAGTCTATTGAGGAAAAAAATGTGGAAATTTAAATTAAAAAAAAAAATTGTTTATAAAATTAAAAATTATTATCATAAAAAATATGGTAGCAAGGATTCGTTGAAAAATTATATTGATTTTATTTCTGCCAATAAAATAAAGCCTATTCATAAAAATTGTGAAAATGTAAATTTATTTAGAACAATTGTTTATATAATTAACAGTTCTTGTAATTATAAGAGCAATGACAGCAGTGATTATTTAGGAAAACATTTCGAGTTGATTTTGCAATAAAAAATTAAGTCTATTAATGAAAAGAATGTGGAAATTTGAATTTTTTTAAAAAGATTGTATATAAAATTAAAAATTATTATTATAAAAAATGTGGTAACAAGGATTCTTTGGAAAAACATATTGATTTCATTTCTGCCAATAAAATAAAGCCTATTCATGAAACAATTGTGAAAATGTAATTTTATTTAGAACAATTGTTTATATAATTAACAGTTCTTGTAATTATAAAAGCAATGACAGCAGTGATTATTTAGCAAAACATTTCGAGTTGATTTTGCAATAAAAAATTAAGTCTATTAATGAAAAGAATGTGGAAATTTGAATTTTTTTAAAAAGATTGTTTATAAAATTAAAAATTATTATTATAAAAAATATGGTAGCAAGGATTCTTTAGAAAAACATATTGACTTCATTTCTGCCAATAAAATGAAACTTATTCATGAAACAATTGTGAGAATGTAATTTTATTTAGAATATTATAAAAAGGATTCTTTCGCAAAAAATTGTACCCCCCCCCCCCTCATGAAGCCTATTAAAAAAATGGTAAAAATGGAAATTTGTTTATGAAAAATGTTTATATAAATAACGGCTCTTATAATTATAAGAAAAATAACTGCAGTGAGTCATTAGCATAATATTTCAACTTGAAAAAAAATTAATTCTAATTATGAGAAAATTCTGAAAATTTTTATTTAAAAATTGTTTACATAATTACCAGTTCTTTTAGTGATGAAAAATATGACAAGAAGGAGTTCTTGTCAAAATATTTTTAGTTTAGTTCCCGCAAAAAACTAAGTCTATTAATGAAAAAAGTTGTGAAAATTGCATTTGTTTATAAAAATTGCTAAAACAATCAATAATAATTATTATTATATAAAAAATCTAGCAAGGACTCTTTTTAAAAATATTTTTTATTTAATTCATTTCAATAAAATGAAGCCTATTTATGAGAAAATTATGATACTGTGTATTGTTTATAACAGTTTGTTAAATAATTACCAGTATTTGTAATTGTGAGAAATATGACAGCAAGGAGTTTTTGACAAAATATTTTGAGTATATTTTCCGCAAAAAATTAATCCTATTCTTGAAAAAATATTTAAAGTGTGCAATGGCTTATAACAATTATTTAAATAATTTTGAAACAGCAGCTATAATTAATTAATTGTAGGCTTACTTTACCATCTGTCATTTTTCATATAAAATGTATGGATTTAAAATAGCAAATGGTTGTGAATTACGAAAAATTTACTTTTGTTTACAAGGTTATTTATAAAACTATAAACAATTATTTTTATTTTGTTATTACAGTGAGATATGATCTTCTTATAAAATCTGAAAACCGAATTTTTTTAGAAATATTTTAAAAGATTTTTAATAATGTCAAAGAACTGCAGAAAATTTTAAGGCAAGTGTTTTAATTTAAATTTATTTTTAACGTTTAGAAATAATTCCAGTCAATTTAAAAGATGTTTGCAAATTCATCTATTTTTGTCAAGATTTTATCTTTCTTGGTTAAGAATACGTTTATTTGGTTGAAATTTAATTTGATTTGGTTGAAAAATTATCTAGTTTGTTTAAAATTCACTTTTTTCGGTTGAAGATTCCTTTTGTTAGCTCAAAATTTATTTGATTAAAATTGCATCTTTTCGTAAAAAAAATTAAGCTTTTCGTATGAGAATTATTCTGTGTCAGATGAGTTTTGAACTATTTTGTTGCAAATTCATATTTTTTGGATAATTTCAACTATTTTTTATTTAAAATTAAAATCTTTTTTGATTGAAATATCCTCTATTACAATTTCCCTTTAGAATTCATATTTTTGGTTGAAAATTCGTCTACTTGGTCAAAAGTTGACCTAATTTCTTTAAAATTAATTTTTTTATTGAAGATTCTTCCTTGTAGTCAAAAATCCATTCCCTTGGTTGAAAATGTAATAACTTGGTGAAAGATTTGTCTTTTGGTATAAAATTAATCTTTTTAATACAAAATTTATCTGCTTGGTTTAAATTAAAAATTGAAAATAAAAATTCGAATACACGGTTTAAATTTAAGTTTTTGTTGAAAATTTGTATTTTCGTCTTTGTTGAAGCTTCTTCTTTTTTGAATGAGGTCAACTGTTTTCGATTAAAAATTTTTGTTGTTGAAATATTAATTTCGCAATAAACTTTTCGTGAAGAATACATATTTTTTGGTGCAAAACTCAACAATTTGGTTAAAAAAATAACTTTTTTAAATTTTGATTTGACGTATCTGAAATTTCGAAAAATTTTATTTAACTTTTATAAATTTTCCAAAAATGATACTTATATAGCTTTAAAAAAGACTTATAATCCTTATTTCCACGTCCTTAGATTCGAAACTATTATTATGTATTAATAATGATCAATGATTAATGAAAATTAAAAAAAATATTATTTTTTAGGCCTCTTTTCTAATGGCAAATAATATTGGACGCCTTCACGAACCGCGAAATTCGACAGATGTAAAACTCAAAAACAATGCAGATGTAGCCCATGTTGGAAAACATGTTGCAGTTCAATGTTTTCCTTTAGCAACATATATTTTCGCACTTAATCGAACCATCGATTATTTAAGCTTAGATATAGAAGGCAACGAAATTGACGTCTTAGAAACTATTCCCTTCGACTCTGTCGATATTAAGGTAATTAAACAGGAAACTCGTTTTGTAAAATGGTTTTTAGAAATTAGCACAGAAATTCCCGGTTTCCAAATTCGATTTTAACCGTTTTTTTTAATAATTAGTTGAATTTCTATCTTTTTCAATTATGCTATTATTCAGTTTACCATGCTTTATTCAAAAATATTTTACCTAAACAATTTTCCTTTTTAGATTTTAATTTAAACAAATTTAAACTGCTGTCTTGAAGAATTGAATAATTAAAAAATAAAAGCTTTTTAAGTTGAAAATTTTTGATAAAAACAGTATTATTTTATCAACTGTTAATTTAAATAAATGAATAAATCCTTTTTAAAATGGATTTGTACTTTAATGATTAAAAACTGAAAAAAACGATTTGAGAAAACGATCTTAAATCAGTTCAAAATTTAGGAATTTTCAGATTTAAACGTTAAAGATTAAACGGTTCTAAATTGAAAGCCTTAGCCATTAAAAAAATGTTAACTTCTGATTGAAACTTTATAAACTATTTTCTACTTAAAAATAACTTCATAATATATTCTTAACTGAAGGCTTTTAATAAATTTAAAATACTGTTTCAGGTTAAAATATTCAATTTTCAGCCCTTTCAATTTGAAATTTTTAAATCAAGAAAAAGATTGATTATTGAATATTTAGCAATAATTTCATTTTTTATTTAATACAAGTAAATTGAAACTAAATATTTAAAAGTAAACAATTTAAATAACAGAATTGTTTAAAATAAAAAGGCTGGAATCGTTAAAATTTCGAAGAGGCTTTAAACTTTGAACGTTACAATTTTAATTTTTGTATTTGAAAAATATTTAATTTGTAACTTAATTTGTGATATTTAGGATTTTTGAAAAGATTTAAAATTATCAAGAAAATTTTAAAAAGTTTTCTCAACATTTTCCAGATTCTTTTTGGAAAATGTTGAAAGCTTTTAAAACCTTTTTAAGTATTCTCTTAAAATATTTTTCCAAAATGAAAAATCATTTTTAATTTTCTCAGGAATTTTAAGAAAATGTTTTTTTTTCTTTGGAAGCCTTTCGCAATTCTCATCAAGCTTCTATTTTTTTTGTTTAAAATCTCAAAAAATCTACATTTTCTCTACAAATAATAAATTTCAAATTGTTATTTATACATCATAAATTTAAGGAAATTTTATAAAACTTACAGGATTCAAAAATAATTTCAAAAATAATTTTTAAATTTGAAAAATTGTAAAACAGCTCTTAAATTTCTCAAGATTTTGAAACAAATTTTTGAAGCTTTTCATGGATGTTTAAACTATTTAAAATAAAAAGAATTAAATTTCTGATTGAAGAAGTGTTGAGTTAAAAAAATTTTCAAAATGAAAAATCATTTTTAATTTTCTTAGGAATCTTAAGAAAATGTTTTTTTTCTTAGGAAGCCTTTCCCAATTCTTGTCAAGCTTCTATTTTTTTAAATCTTAAAAAATCTATATTTTATCTACAATTAATAAATGTTAAATTGTTATTAATGTATCAAAACTTTAAAGAAATTTGATAAAATTTTCAGGATTTCTTAAAAATTGTAGGAACAGTTCAATTAATTTTCACAGATATATAGAAGTTCTGAAAAATTTTCAAAAATAATTTTAAATTTCAAAAATGTAAAACTACTCCTAGATTTCTCAAGATTTTTAAATATATTTGTGGCGCTTTTCATGGATGTTTTAACTATTTAAAATTAAAATAATTGAATTTCTGATTGAAGAAGTGTCGAGTTAAAAAATGTTTCAAAATAAAATATCATTTTTAATTTTCTCAGGAATCTTAAGAAAATGTTTTTTTTCTTTGGAAGCCTTTCGAAATTCTTGTCAAGCTTCTATTTTTTTTTAAATCTGACAAATCTACATTTTGTCTACAAATAATAAATGTTCAATTGTTATTTTTACATCAAAACTTTAAGGAAATTTTACAAAACTTGCAGGATTTCTGAAAAATTGTAGGAAAAATTCAATTAATTTTCACAGATATTTAGAAGTTTTGAAAAATTTTCAAAAATAATTTTAAATTTGACAAACTGTGAAACAACTCCTAGATTTCTCAAGATTTCGAAACAATTTTTTTTAAGTTTTTCAGGGATGTTTAAATTTTTTGAAATGAAAATAATTGAATTTCTGATTTAAAAAGTGTTCAGTTAAAAAATTTGAATTTTTAATGTTTCTAGTTTAAAATTCCTTAAAATTATATAATTTTGACAATTTTGAAAATGATCGATTTTTTAATTCAGAGATTTGAAAATGCTACCGTGGTTTTATATTTTTTTATTGAAAATTGTTATAACCTTTTATTTTACACGTGTAAATTATTGAGCATTTGAATAAAATTTTTTTGAAAAATATTGTTATATATTGCTAATTAATTTTTTTTAATAAAAAATTTAACCATTTTTTCCACTTGCACTGTTTTTAGGCATTAAAAAATTGCAAAAAGTTTTAATAAAATATAAGACTTCAATTTCTGGAAGACCTATTTTTTTGCGACCAAAATATTTTGAGATTTTTTTTTCAAAAATATCAAAAAAACATTTTTGCTGCTTTATACTTAACTTAAGTAAACTTTAAACATTACATTTAATTATTTCGTTTTTTATTTCACAGAGTTCCTAGCGGCGAAAAACAAGAAAAAAAAATTGTTCATTAAATAAACAATATTAAAATTGATATTTCGAAAAATTTTCTTTAATTTCAACACTGCAATCGATGACCCAAATTTTTCTTTTTAATTGGAATATTCCTTTCAGTCAAAATGTCTAATTATTTTTTAAATAATCAAAGCCACGTTCTTGATGACCCGGAATTTTCTGAGGGCGGGAAAAACCGGGAAATTACAGAGAATTTATTTCTTGTCCGGGAATTTTACAAATTTTCAGAAGAAAAATATGCCCCAGTTCGATTTCAAACGTTTTAAAAATAATTAGTTGAATTTTTATCTTTTTCAATTATGCTATTATTCTGTTTACAATGCGTTATTCAAAAACCTTTCACCTGAACAATTTTTCTTTTTAGATTTTAAGTTTTAAGCGTACATTTTTAATTTAAACAAATTTAAAATGCTGTCTTGAAGACTTGAACAATTAAAAATTAAAAGCGTTTAAAGTTGAAAATTTTATCAACTGTAAATATAAATAAATGAATAACGATCTTAAACTAGTTTAAAATTTAAGAATTTTTAGATTTTAACGTTAAAGTTTAAACAGTTCAAAATTGAAAGTCTTATTCATTAAAAAAATGTGAATGTCTGATTGAAACTTTATAAACTATTTTTACTTAAAAATAACTTCATAATATATTTTTAATTGAACGTGAACGTTAGAATTTTAATTGTTGTATTTGAAAAATATTTAATTTGTAACTGAAATTAATAAATTTGGATGTATAATTTACAAATACACATTTGCAGATATTTTCTTAGTAATTTAAAAATATATTTAGGATTTTTGAAAAGATTTAAAAATATCATGCAAATTTTAAAAAGTTTTCTTAAAATTTTCCAGATTCTTTTTGGAAAATGTTACAAATCTTTTAAAACCTTTTTAAATATTCTCTTAAAATATTTTTTCAAATTAAAAAATCATTTATAATTTTTTTAGGAATCTTAAGAAAATGTTTTTATTCTTTGGAAGCCTGTCCCAATTCTTGTTAAGCTTCTATTTTTTTTTTAAATCTGAAAAAGTCTGCATTTTGTCTACGAATAATAAATGTCAAATTGTTATCTATACATAAAACTTGCAGGGTTTCTTAAAAATTGTAGGAAAAAGTCAATAAATTTTCAAAGATATTTAGAAGTTTTGAAAACGTTTAAAAAATAATTTTAAATTTGAAAAAATGTGAAACAACTCCTAGATTTCTAAAGATTTTGAAACAAATTTTTGAAGCTTTTCATGGATTTTTAAACTATTTAGAATTAAAATAATTGAATTTTTGATTTAAGATGTGTTCAGTTAAAAAATTTCAATTTTTAATGTTTCAAGTTTAAAATTCCTTAAAATTATATAATTTTGAAAATTATCGATTTTTTAATTCAGAGATTTGAAAATGCTACCGTGGTTTTATTTTTTTTGTTGGAAATTGTTATAACCTTTTATTTTATACGTATAAAATATTGAGCATTTGAATCAAAATTTTTCAAAAATATTGTTAAAAAAATGTATGGACTAAAATATCTTAATCTTGTTAATCCTTAAGAAACTATTTTTGCGAATTAATTTTTTTTTATAAAAAATTAAACCATTTTTTCCCATTTGCACTTTTTTTGAGCATTAAAAAAAATTGCAATCAGTTTTAATAAAATAGAAGATTGTTAATAAAAGAAACAATATTAAAATTGATATTTCGATTAATTTTCTTTAATTTGAACTCTCTGTAATCGATTACCCACATTTTCCTTTTTAATTGGAATATTCCTTTTAGCCAAAATGTCTTATTATTTTTTAATAAATAAAAGTCACGCTCTTAATTTTTATAAGTATTTTGATAAGAAATTTCGTCTATTATAAAAATCAGGGTGGTCACTGGACCGCGAAATCCGTGAAATGACCCGGAATTTTCTGAGAGCGGGAAAAATCGGGAAATTCTTGACCGGGAATTTTACAAATTTTCAGAAGAAAAATGTGTCCAAGTTGGATTTCAAACGTTTTTAAAATAATTATTTGAATTTCTATCTTTTGCAATTGTCATTTCATTTAGTTTACAATGCGTTATTAAAAAATCTTTTACTTTCAAATTTCTTCATTTTGTTTATTTTTATTTTTAAGCGTATATTTTTAATCTAAAAAATTTTAAAGTGCAGTCTTGAAGACTTACACAATTAAAAATTAAAAGCTGTAAATATAAATAAATAAATAATTTTTAAAATGGATCTATACTTTAAGTATTAAAAACTGAAAAATAATTTAGTTGATAAAACTATTCTAAATTCGCTCAATGTTTAAGAATTTCCAGATTGTTACTGTTTCAATTCGAAAGTCTTAGTTATTAAAAAAAGGTAAAGGTGCGATTGAATCTTTATAAACTATTTTCAACCTAAAAATAACTTAATAATAATATATTTGTAATGAAAGGTTTTTATTAAATTAAAAATATTGTTTCAGTCTAAATGATTCACTTTTTACCCCATTTAATTTGAATTTTTTTAATTAAGAAAAAAGAAGAATTATTTATTATTTACAAATTTTTCACTGTTAATTTAAAACGAGTAAATTCATGACAAATATTTAAAAGTAAAAAGTTTGAACTTTTAACGTTAACATTTTTATTGTTCTACTTAAAAGATTTTTAATTTGTGAGCGAAGTTGTTGAATTTTTATGTAGAAATAATAATTCCTAAACATATTTTAAAATGAATAGAATGTCTCCTACAATTTTTAGAAAATATTGCAATTTTTATTTAAATCCTTCAAATCTTCCAGGGTCTTTTTTAACAATTCTGGAAATCTCTTAAAATCTTTTTAAATATTCTGTTAAAATTATTTTTTCAAAATGAAAAATCATTTTCAATTTTCCTAGGAATATTAGGAAAATGTTTTATCATCAAAAACATTGTCATCATTATCAGAATTTTTTGTTAAATTTGGTTAGATGCCCTTTTTTTGCACTTATTTTAATATAATTTCTGAAACCTGAATCATTAAGGGATGTTAAAACAACCCTTCAAATAAACGCAAACACTTTTCCTGGAAGGGAATTCTTCTTGCTTTTATTCTTAAGTGATTTTTGACGATAATATATTAATCAAAAAGTCTCCCGCGGATTCGGTTTGTTAAAACAACCCTTATCATAAATTCAAGTACTTTTCCTGGTAGGGTACTCATCTTGCACTTATTTTGAAGTGATTCCTTACCACCATGATTTTATCAACATCTTTTTTGTAATTTAAATTTTTTGGGAATTTCAATTCACCTGTTTAAATGTTTAGAAAAGTGTTAAAACAGCCCTTAAGATAAATTCGATGAATTTGTAATCGATATCTTAGCGCAATAGCTACATCAAAAAATCTTTTGTGGTTTTGGTTTTTGAAAAAGGACGATTTTTTTAATTGAACATTTGAGGGTTGTTAAAACTACCCTTAAAATAAATTCTTTGTTTTTTCCTGTGGGGTGTTTCCTACGTTTAGTTTAAAGAGATTTTCGACACTAATAGTTTGATCAAACAATCTGTGCAGAGGATTTTTTTTAGAAAGTGTCGGTTTCCTGAGTTAAATCTTTAAGGGAAGTTAAAACAACCCTTAAAATAAATTTAGCGATTTTTCCTGCAAGGAGATGTTTCAAAATTTATTTTATAGTGATTTTGGATTATAAAAATTGGGTTTTTATGAAGTGTCGATTTCCTTACCTGAATTTTTAAGGGATGTCAAAACAACCCTTAATATGAACTTAAACACTTTCTTCAATGAAAAATTTTTCTCAATAAAGTGATTTTCAACCACATCTAGCCAAATATATAAGAAATTTTGTCAATTTTGGCATCTTCCTTGAATAAAAATACAACTCTTCGGTTGAAAATTCAACTATTGAATGAAAAATTTGTTTTTTGCTTAAATTAATTATTTTTGTGTTTAAAATAAAAATGAAATCTTTTCTGGATGAAGATTGAACAATTTTATAAAATTTTGCCTAAAATAGAAAATTTATCTGATTTCAGAGAAACTTAATGTTTCTTGGATAAAAATACAACTGTTTGCTTAAAGATTAAACTATTTTGTTCAAAAGTCATACTTTTTTGTGTAAAATTCTATTGTTGTGTTAAAAATTAAGCTATTTCATAGAAAATATAGTTTTTTTTTATAATTTATATTTTTTTGTTAAAAATGAACTGAAATGTTTTCTGGATGACAGTTCAACTTTAAATAAAAAGTTGACTTTTTTTAATTGTTCTGTTTTTGGACAAATTTCATATTTCTTGGATAAAAATGCAACTATTTGATAGAGAATTGAACTATTTTGTTAAAAAATGATCCTTTTTGGTTAAAAAAGTCATCTTTCTGGATTAAAAATTCAATTTTTTTTCGTCAATGCTTATTTTTTGTTCAAAAATTCATATTTTGAAAAGTCAACCGGAATATTTTTTGCATGAAAATTTAAGCCCTTCTCTGAATTTTTTGTTATATAAAAATTCATCTGTGTTAAAAGAAATTTCATCTTTTTGGATTGAAAATTCGATTTTTTTTTCGTGAAAACTTATTTTTTGTTCAAAAATTCATGCTTTCATTCTAAACAGTCAACTGGAATCTTTTTTGGATGAATATTCAACTATTTAAAAAAAAAATTTTTTGAAAGTAAAAATTCATCTGTTCAAAGAGAAATTTCATCATTTTTGGATAAAAAGTCATACTTTTTGGTTGCAAATTCTGCTGCTTTATTAAAAAATTTAACTATTTCAGGAAAAATTTACTTTTTGTTCAAATTTATTATTTTTGCGTTTAAAAGAGAATTGAAATTAAAAAAATTATTTTAATATTATATTCATCTGTCTTAGGAGAAATTTAATCTTTCTTGGATACAAATGCAACTGTTTGCTTAAAGATTAAACTATTTTGTTTAAAAGTCATACTTTTTTGTTTAAAATTCTTTTAAAATTTATATTTTATTGTTACAAGTGAACTGAAATGTTTTCTGGATGCAAGATAAACTTTAAAAAAAGTCTTTTTTTTAATTTATATGTTTTAGTATTCAACTACCTTTTTGATTGAAAAATTCGTCTTTTTGAATTAAAAATTCGATTTTTTTCGTCAATATTTATTTTTTGTTCAAAAATTGATATTTTGATTTTAAAACGTCAACTGGAATATCTTTTGGATGAAAATTCAACCATTGCTCTGAATGTTTTTTTTGTATAAAAATTTACCTGTATTAAAATAGATTTTATTTTCTTTGGATAAAAATTATCCTTTTTGGTTGAAAAAATTCGATTTTTTGGATTGGAAATCCGATTTTTTTTCGCAAAAACTTTTTTTTGTTCAAGAATTCATGTTTTGATTCTAAAAAATTAAGTGAAATCTTTTCTGGATGAAGATTGAAATTTTTTATAAAATGTTGCTCAAAATATAAAATTTATCTGTTTTTAGAGAAGCTTAATATTTCTTGGATAAAAATGCAACTGTTTGTTTAAAAAATTACACTTTTTTTTTCAAAAGTCATAATTTTTTGTTTAAAAGGCTATTGTTGTGTTAAAAATTGAACTATTTCGTAGAAAATATAGTTTCTGTTTAAAATATCTATTTTGCTGTTAAAAATGAAGTGAAATGTGTTTTGGATGAAAGTTCAACAAGTAAAGAGTTGACTTTTTTAAATTCATCTGTTTTGGGACAAATGTCATATTCTTGGATACAAATGCAACTATTTGATAGAGAATTGATCTATTTTATTAAAAAGTTATCCTTTTTTTTGTTAGAAAAAATCATCTTTTTGGATTAAAATATCATTTGTTTCGTTAAAACTCTTTTTTTGTTTAAAAATTCATGTTTTGACTCTAAACAGTCAACGGGAATCTTTTTTGGATGAATATTCAACTATTTAAAAAAATAATTTTGTTGAAAGTAGAAATTCATCTGTTCAAAGAGGAGTTTCATCATTTTTTGATAAAAATGCAACCAGTTGGTAGAGAATTCAACAATTTTGTTTAAAAGTCATACTTTTTGGTTGCAAATTTTGCTGTTGTATTAAAAAATTTAACTATTCAATAAAAAATTTACTTTTTGTTCAAATTTATCATTTTTGCGTTGAAAAGAGATTTAAAACCTTTTCTGGATGACAATTCCACTAATAAAAAAAATGTTAATAAAAAATTCATCTGTCTTAGGAGAAAATTAGTTTTTCTTGGATAAAAATGCAACTGTTTGCTTAAATATTAAAGTATTTTGTTAAAAAGTCATACTTTTTTGTGTAAAATTCTATTGTTGTGTTAAAAATTGAACTATTTCGTAGCAAAGAGAGTTTTTATTTTAAATGTCTATTTTACTGTTAAAAAATAAAGTGAAATTTTTTCTGGATGAAAGCTCAACTTTAAATAAAAATTTGTCTTTTTTTTTTAAATCATTTGTTTTTGGACAAATTTCATATTTCTTGGATATAAAAGCAACTGTTTAATAGAGAATTGAACTATTTTGTTAAAAAATTATCCGTTTTGGTTAAAAAAATCATCTTTCTGGATTAAACATTCAATTTTTTTCGTCAATGCTTATTTTTTGTTCAAAAATTCTTATTTTGATTTTAAAAAGTCAACTGGAATATGTTTTGGATGAAAATTCAACTAATTCTCTGAATGGTTTTTTTGGTATGAAAATTCATCTATAATAAAAGAAATTTGATATTTTTTTGGATAAAACTAAAACTATTTGATAGAGAACTCAACTATTTTCTTAAAAAGTTATCCTTTTCGGTTGAAAAAATTCGTCTTTTTCGATTGAAAATTCGATTTTTTTTTCTTCAAAAGTTTTTTTTTGTTAAAAATTTATATTTTGATTCTAGAAAGTCAACTGAAATCTTTTTTGGATGAATATTCAACTATTTAAAAAAATAATCTGGTTTAAATAAAAATTCATCTGCTTAAGAGAAATATAATCTTTTTTGGATTTGGGTTTACCCGTTTATATTGAATAAATAAATAAATAAAAATGCTACCAGTTGGTAGAAAATTCAACAATTTTGTTAAAAAGTCATACTTTTTTGTTGCAAATTCTGCTGTTTTATTAAAAGATTCAACTATTTAATCAAAAATTTACTTTTTGTTCAAATTTATTATTTTTGCGTTGAAAAGAGAATTGAAATCTTTTCTGAATGACAATTCAACTATTAAAAAAAAATTTTTTAATAAAAATGTATCTGTCTTAGGAGAAACTTAATCTTTCTTGGATAAAAATGCAACTGTTTGTTTAAAAAATTACACTATTTTGTTCAAAAGTCATACTTTTTTGTTTAAAATTCTATTGTTGTGTTGAAAATTAAACTATTTCGTAGAAAATATACTCTTTATTTAAAATTTATATTTTGTTGTTAAAAATGAACTAAATTGTTTTGTGGATAAAAGTTTAACTTAAAATAAAGTTTTTTTTTTAATTCATATGTTTTAGTATTCAGTTATTTTGTTCAAAAATTATCCTTTTTGGTTGAAAAATTCTTCTTTTTGAATTAAAATTCAATTTTTTTTCCTCATTACTTATTTTTTGTTCAAAAGTTGATATTTTGATTTTAAAAAGTAAACTGGCATATGTTGTGGATAAAAATTCAACTATTTCTCCTGATGTTTTTTTGTATGAAAATTCATCTGTAATAAAAGAAATATTATCTTCTTGGGATAAAAATGCAACTATTTGATAGAGAATTCAACTATTTTCTTAAAAAATTATCCTTTTTAGTTGAAAAAATTCGTCTTTTTGGATTAAAAATTTGATTTTTTTTGTAAAATGTTTTTTTTATTCAAAAATTCATATTTTGAAGTGTCGGTTTCTTGAGTTAAATTTTTAAATTTTTTAGGGGTGTTAAAACAACCCTTAAAATAAAGTTAGCAACTTTTCCTGCGAGAAAATGTTTCCAAATTTATTTTATACTGTTTTTCGATCCCAAAAGTTTGATAAAAAATCTCTTGTGGATTTGGTTTTTAGTAAGTGTCAATTTCCAAACTTGAATTTTTAAGGGATGTTAAAACAACCCTTACTATGAGTTTAAATACTTTTTCCAATGAGAAATTTTTCTCTAAATTATCGTAAAGTAATTATCCAACCACATCTAGCTAAATATAACAAAAATTCTCGCATTTTGTTTAGTGAAAACTGTTCATTTTTTTGATAATTTTCGCGTTAACTAATTATCTGCGGGCTCGAAATTATAAAAGAAATTTATAATTAGACATTTTATCCAAAAGAATTTTTCAGTACATATGGTTCGGAGTGATTTAATTTTTATTTGCAAATATAATACCGTTAATTTATATTTCCTAAAGTTACCTGTTTTTTAATTAATATTTGTAAATAATTTATTATTTACAGACTCTCTCCGTGGAATATATTCATAATGAAAGAAGTAAGGACTATATGATTAATCTGATGAGGAAAAATGGATATTATGTTCACAGTTATGTTGAACATGAAGACAATCTAGCAAATGATATTATTTTCGTAAAAGAAGGATTTGTGCCGACTGAAAATAAAAAATAATTTAGGTACAAATTAGGTATTAGTCTTGAGCTAGAACTTATTTATTCTCAATTTTTCAAAGTTAAATATAGTAAAAATTAGTTTAAATTCTGGATAATCAAACTGGTTTTTTGTACTATAAATATTTAACTTTATTTAATTTTATTCTTAATAATTGTTCATCATTTCAAAATGAAAGTTTACTTTTTAAGCATTCCTAAGGGATCGTATATAAACTACGTTACCAATTTTAGGGGGCGGGGGGGGGGGGGGGTGGGAAAAACGGACCATTTGATTTT
>JAAAKG020073421.1:0-11789 GCA_010014905.2 Druon quercuslanigerum
ATTTAAATAACACGTTCACTCCGCAACACTGCTTCGACCCAGGTTGCTGATCAATCTCTCTAGCAATCACCCCAAGTAAAGATCGTCACAAAGCCGTTATGTGAGATTCCCCACTTGGGTCCATTAGTATCCAAGGTCTTGTTTGATTACAAAAAAACATTATGTTTAAAGAAAACATGATGATTTGTGAAAATATATTCTCTATAATGAAAACATGAGGTCTTATATCATGATGCTCTATGATAACAAGATATTTTACGAGAAAATGATAATTTATGAAAACATATTATGCTTATTCAAAATATGATGTTTTTATAATATCATTAAGTGTGAGAAAAATATAATGTTTTCCAATAAAAGATGTTTTATTATTACATGATGATTTATGAGAACATATTATTTTTAATGAGAACACGATGCCTCATGTTCACAAGATGTTTAATAAGAAAATTATGAATTATGACAAAGTTGTATTTTATAAGAACATGATGTTTAATAATAAAATATTGATATAAAGAAAACTATGATGTTTTATGATAACATAATCTTTCATGATAACATAATTTTGTATGAAAACATTATGTTTTATGAAAACATGAAGATTTATAAAAACATATGATTTCAAATAAAAACCTGATGATTGATTATAAAAACAAATTATTTTAAAAGAAAACATGATGATTTGTGAAAATATATTCTGTATAATGAAAACATGAGGTCTTATGATATTATGATGTTTTATGAAAACATATTTTGCTTATTTAAAATAGGATATTTTATGATAACATATAGTGTAAGAAAAAATGATGTTTAATAATATAATGATGTTTTCTAATAAAAGATATTTTATTATAACAAAATGTTTTAGGAGAACATATTATTTTTAATGAGAACACGATACCTTACGTTGACAAGATGTATCATGAGAAAGTGATGAATTATGAAAAACTTTTATTCAATAAGAACATGAAGTTTAATGATAAAATATTGATTTATAGAAACCTATGATGTTTTATGATGACATGATGTTTCATGGTAACATAATGCTTTATGAAAACATGATGTGTTATGAGAACTTGATGATTAATAAAAACATATAATTGCAATTACAAACATATTATCTTTAACGGAAACATGATGCTTTTATTAAACAAAATGTTTTATGGGAATTATTTGTAATATAAACAGAAGGTCTTATTATATCATGTGTCATGATAACAAGATATTTTACGAGAACATGATGATTCGTGAAAGCACGTTATATTTGTTGAAAATATTATGTTTAATGATAACATGATTTTTAATTATAAGAAAATGTTTTATAAGAACATATTATGTTTATTGAGAATATGATGTCTTATGATGACAAGATGTTTGATGAGAAAGTGATTGATTATGAAAACATTGTATTTAATAAGAACATGATGTTTCATGATAAAATTATGCTATGATGATTGATAAAAATATTACATTTTTCTGAAACTTTACCTTCAATTTATATCACGTTGTCTGATAAGATGATGATTTATAAAAACATGATCTTTTATAAGAACATGCTGATTAATGATTTATTGAAGCATATTATTTTGAATAAATGCTTGACGTTTGATGATCAAATAAAGATGATAACTTGATTAAATTATGTTTTATGATAACATTATTTTTTACGGAAACATAAGGATTTTGAAAACATATTGTGCTTAATTACAACATTATGTATTTAATGAAAACAAGGTTTATTATAATAAAAGAATGTGTTATATACATATATTGTGTTTCATGGAAACATGATGTTTTATGTTAACATAGTAATTTATTTACAAAATTTGTGTGATGTTTAATGATGATTTACGTAAACATAAAATATTGAATAAGAATATAATGTATTATGATAACCAGATGTTTTATGAGAATAAAATGATATATGAAAACCTGTAATAATTAGGGAGGTGATATTTTATGAAAAAATAATGATTTGTAAACCACATGATGTTTTATTATAACACTTTGTTTTATGATTAGATGATGCTGCATGAAAATAGATGTTTTATGAGAACATTATGTTTAATAAAGTCCTGCCGTTTTATGACATAATAATGTTTTATAATAAAAAAATGTTTTACTAGCACATGATGATTTGTGAGAATATTGTATGAATAATGTTTTATGATAACAAGATGTTTCATGAAAACACGATTTTTTACCTTAACAAAATGTTTCATGATATTATGATGGTTTACGAAAAGATAATGTATTTAATGAGAACATGATGTATTATGAGAACAAGATGTTTTGACGAGAAACTGACGATTTATGAAAACATATTATGCATTCTTATTTAAAATAGGATGTTTTATGATAATATAAAGTGTAAGAAAAACATGATGTTTAATAATATCATGATGTTTAATAATATCATGATGTTTAATAATATCATGATGTTTTATAATAAAAGATGTTTTATCAGAACATATTATTTTCAATGAGAACACAATGCCTTAAGTTGACAAGATGTTTCATGAGAAACTGATGAATTAGGAATACATTGTATTTAATAAGAACATGATGGTTTAGGATAAAAAAATTATTCATAAAAATTTACAATATTTTTAGATAACAGGATGTTTCATGATAATATGATGCTTTGTTAAAACATTATGTTTATGAGAACATGATGATTTATAAAAACGTATAATTTTAAATAAAAAATCTTTTTACATGACAACATATTATGTTTAACAGAAACATGATGTTTTATGTTTAACAAAATGTTTTACGATAACATGAAAATTCATGAAAACATATGATGTTTTCTGATAAGATGATTTTTCATGAAAACATGATCTTTTATAAGAACATTATGATCATAGATTTGTGAAAACATATTATTTTTAATGAAAGCATGATATTCAATGTGAACATGAATACTTATGAAAACATATAATGTTTTATGACAACATGATGATTTATGAAAACATGATATTTAATTAGAACCTGATGTCTAAAGATTTATAAAAACATATGATTTTTAATGTAATCATGTTTTATGAAAACATGATATTTTATGAGAACATGATGAATAATAATTGATGAAAAAATATTATTTTCAATGAAAACATGATGTTTAATAATAAAATAATTATCATTATTGATATAATTATGTTTTAAAATAACACTATGTTTTACGATAACATGATCTTTTATGAAAAAATGACCTGTCATAAAAACCTGATGATTAGAGATTTATGAAAACATATTATTTCTAATGAAAATATGATGTTTTTTGACACCATGGTTTCTATTACCTAATGATTGAACCAAATTGAATGGATTTTTTTAACAAAGTAGTTACACTCTTGACTCTTAATAATTTAATCTCTAAATTAAAAAAACTCACTTTGTAATAAAAAATAAAAGAGCTAAATTTTTAATTAAAAAACAAATTTCATTAAAAAAGAAGCTTCTGCTGAATAGTTTCATTTTTAATAAAAGATTTACATTGCCCACTGAACTATTAAATTTTTAACAAGAACAAAAATAGTACTTGAAAATTAAACTTATTGGTTAAAAGTGGACATAATTTAAATAAAATAATTTTTTTGGTTGAATATTCGTTACATTACTTAAAAATTGAACGACTTTTTGTTATTAAAAATAGATTCTTATTTGGTTAAATCTTTTAGCTGAAAATTTAACTCTCTATTTTTGGTGGAAATATTATTTCAGCTAAAAATTTAACTCTTCTGTTAAAAAAATTATTAATTTAGTTGAAAATTGAACTATTGTTCAAAATTCATTTAACTTTAAAATTGTGCTTTTAAAGTTAAAATTAAACTATCTTATTTTTTGCTAAAAAATTATCTTTTCTAGTTGAAATTTCAAATATTTGTCTAAAAATGTAACGGTTTAGTTAAAAATCTAACTATTTTGTTTAATCTTTCAGATATTTTGATAATATTCATTTCTTTGGTAAAAGATTAAATGATTTTGTAAAAAAAATTTTCTTTAAATTAAACTATTTAATTAAAAATTAGTATTTTTTCGCATAAAAATTAAGTTTTCGAACTAAAAATTCAACTATTCCATTTATGCTTCAGAAATTATCTTTTATTGCTGAGATTGCAGATATTTGTCTAAAAATTCAACTGCTTTATTTAACCCTCAACAACTTGGTGTAAGCTTTCTTGTATTTTATCAAAAAATCATGCTTTTTGTCAAAAATCTAACTATTTTGTTGAATATTCGTTTCTTTCTGGTTTGGAAGTTAGGTTTTTAAAATAAAAATGTAACTGTTCCATTTTTTGTTAAAAATTTATTTGTTGGTTAAAAATTTAACATTTTAGTTAAAAATTAAACGCATTTGTTTACAATTTTTTTTGGTTTGTTATACTTTTATATTTTTAGTACAAATTTAAACATTCTTTTTGGTCCATTTTGGAACATTTATCTATTTTGTTGACAGTCGAAATCATTTGTTTAAGGTTTATTTTTTCTAGTTGAAAATTTATAATTTTAGTTAAAAATGTTTTTTTTTTATTTTGCTATTTGTTTTTCGATTCGTTTTTGGGTAAAAATTCCATTTTTCACACTAAAAATTTAACAATACAATAGTTAAAATTCATAATTTTAGTTAAAATTTATTCTTTTGGGTTTAAAGACTAACTCTTTTATCAAATATTATTATTTTTTTAGAAAACTAATGTTAGAAAATGAAAACTTAACTATTTCAGCTAACGATTTATCATTATTGTTTATCGAAACAATTAAATTTTTTTTTCTGTTTAAAAATTAACTTTTTTATTAATTTATGGTGAATTTAAAAATAAACTATTTTGGTAGAAAATGTAACTCTTTGTTTAAAAATTAATTTGTAATTTGTGAATTAGTATTAGAAGAATTAATACTCAGCAACTGTGTTTTAATTTTGTTGCCTTTTGAATTAAAAATCTTTCTTAGTTGGCAATTAAACTGTTTATTTAAAAATTCACTCTATTTCCTTAAAAACTGATTCCTTTGGGCAAAAATTTAACTATTTTGTTGATAATCATTTTTTAAATTGAAAATTTAGTTTTTGAACTAAAAGTGTAACTATTCCCATTTTTGTTTGAATAATCGAATTAAAATTAAACTTCATGTTTAATTTTCGCAAAGTGGAATATTCTGGTTGTTGTAATAAGTGGCCAACTTAAGCAATTGACCTTTGACTAAAGAATCTAAGAAAGCAGTAGAAAGTTGAAAGATATAGGTCTGCAATTTTTTCTTTCTTGAGGCCTGGAGCCTAATTATTGTAATTCTGCGGCAAACAATACAGCACAAGCTCGAAAACACGAACCTCGTGCCGCTGGCACTGTAAAAGAGTTTTTTCCTGCCGATTGCCTCCTCGTAATTCGTTTATCGTCCATTCAGCTCTCAGTAATAATGAAGAGCGCAAAGGTGTCCGCGGTTCATTTGATACCCAAAGGCAGTTGGAGCTCGATTCTTCATAATAGGCCGATAAAATCATTTTCAAGATTCGAGGTGTTGTTCGAACCACTTTTCTCCTTCCGAGCTAACTAAACCATAAACTAAACGCGTTGTTGAAGTAATTTTTTTAATGAAGCTCTGCCTTCTGGCACCCTTGGGTGTAAAATGAACTGTAAAGATCCCTTTTGTTCAGGTGCATGAGTATTCTCTGAATTCTGCTTTCTGTAATATTTATTTTAGATAAAATCATTTGTAGGAATAGAATTTTTAATTTTTTTATTTATCCCAGTTACTAATTTAACTAAGGTTTTTTAGAATTACTTTACCGCTTCACCGCTTCTATGTAGTGTTTTTGGGGAAAAACACAATAAAAAATCCAGAAAAATACATATATAGGTTTTTGTGGTCGCTGATTTCGAATACGAGGTTCGTTGATCTCCATCACATCAGATTCAAGGTTATTTGAAGGTCAAACTGCAATAAATCTGATAGCAAAATCCAGAAAAATACATATATAGTTTTTTGGGTCACTGATTTTAAATCCGAGATCCGTTCACGTCCATCACATCAGGTTCAAGGTGATTCGAAGGTCAAACTAAAAAATATGATAAGAAAAATTCAGAATAATACACATATAAGCCCCCGATTCGGAATTAGTGTTCCCAAAAACTTATATGTGTATTTTTCTGGATTTTTCTTATCACATTTTTTTGATTTGATCTTTTAATCACCTTGACTCTGATGTAATGGAGGTCAACGGAGCTCGGATTCGAAATCAGCCACCAAAAAACATATGCATGTATTTTCCTGGATTTTTCTATCGGATTTTTTAAAGTTTGACCTTCCAATGACCCTATATCTGATGTGTTGAAAGTCAACGGACCTCGGGTTCGAAATCAGCGACCCAAAAAACATATATATGTATGTTCCTGGATTTTTTATCGGATTTTTACAGTTTGACTTTCAAGTGACCTTGAATCTGAAATAATGGATGGCAGCGAACCTCGGATTCGAAATCAGTGACCCATACACCAATGTATTTTTCTGAACTTTTCTGTCGAATTTTTTGCAGTTTGACCATCAATATTTTAGAAAAATATAAAAGCAGACTTTTTAACTAAAAATAATTAACTTTGAATAAAAAATTGGTTATATTTTAATCATAGAAATGAAATTCCCATCAACAGAGATGAATTTTTAAGTAAAATTAAAAATATTTAAAAAAAAAATCCGTAACGAAAATGTTTGACTCTCAACCAAGTAGTTTAATTTAAAAAAAAGAACAATTTTTTAAAAAGAAAACGAATAATGAAAAAAATACATAAATTTTCAACCATAGAGATAAAATTTCTATCAAAAGAGATGAATTTTCTACTAAGATGATGAATATTAATGAAAAAAAATTTTAACCATAGCGTTTATCTTTTAACTAGAAAGATTAATGTTCATTAAAAAAGACGAATTTTCGCTAGAAGATTTTCAGAAAATTTTCTACAAAAAATACTAATTTTTTTCAAAGTACGAATCATAAATAAAATAAATGAATTTTTAAACAGAAGAGAGGATAATATGCGAAATAATAGGATTTTAAACTAAAAAAAATTAACATGCAATGAAAAATAGTTAAACTTTTCACCGGAGAGATGAATTATTTATCAACAGATATTAATATTTAAATAAAATACTTCATTAAAAAAAATAATTTTCACCAAAATGGTTCAAATTTAAACAAATCTTAGTTGAATTTTCAACAATAAATAATTATTTTATAAATAAAAAAAGAATTTTCTATAAAATATACAAATTTTAAGCAAATACATTCAACTTTCAACCAAGTAGTTTAATTTTCAACAAAAAATATTACGTTTTTTCAAAAAAGACTAATTTTAAACCAAATAAATTTTAATATAAAAAATGTAAAATTTCAATAGAAAATAATTTTTATTCTCATTCAAAAACTGTTTGAGTTAATTAGAAAAAAGGAATTTTTAATTAAATTATTCCTGAAGTTTCCACAAAATCAATCAGATTTGAACCAAAATAATTGAATGTTTAACAATAAATAGTAATTTTGCACAAAAAAGAAGAAGACTTTTCAACAGAATTGTCGAATTTTCATCTAAAAAATATTGTATTTCAAGAAAAAAAATTTCTAAGGAAAGGAATTTTTAATCAAATATATGAATATTTATCCAAATAGTTAAATTGTTAACTAAGAAAAGTTTAAATTAAATTAAAAAATGAAATAGTCTGATTTGCAGTAAAAATCATAATTTAAAAAGAAAAACTAATTGTCAACAACAAATTTAATTTTTAACAATAAAGTTTAGTTTTTTATTTAGTTTAGTTTTTATTCAAGCATATTTTTCTAACTCATTGTTAAATATCCAACCAAAAATTAAAATTAAAAAAAATATATTTCTACCAAAAATGGAATGTTGAAATTCCTATTTAAAAAAACAGTAATGTTCACTTTTATGGAATGATAAGGCTTTAAGCAGAAAAAAATAATTTTGAAGAAAGTAGTTTATTTTTTAAGAAATTTTTTGAATTTTTGGCTGGAAAGTCTACTATCATATGTTTGGTTCAAAATTAATTTTTTTTTGTTTATAAAATTTTTTTATTTGTTTGAAATTTTTTATTCTCTTTTTCAATATTCAACGAATTTGAACAAAAATCTTGAAATTTTAACTGTTTTTTTTTAAACTCGTCTTTCAGGGTTGAAAATTCAACTAATTTTGGTGGATATTTAATTCTCTTTCGCTGAAAAGTCTACTATCATATTTTTGGTTCAAAATTAGTTTTTTTTGTTCATCAAATTTTTTTATTTGATTGAAATTTTAATTGTCTTTTTCAAAATTCAAAAATTTTGAGAAAAAATCTTGAAAATTTAAGTGCGGTATTAAAAAATTGTTTTTAAGTGTTAAAAATTCAACTAATTTTGGTTGATAGTTAATTTTCTTAAGCTGAAAAGTTTACTATCATATTTTTGGTTCAAAATTAATTTTTTGTGTTCATAAAATTTGTTATTTGGTTGAAATTTTAATTGCCTTTTTCAAAATTAAACAAGTTTGAGAAAAATAATCTTAAAAATTCAACTGCTGTAATCAAAAATCGTCCTTAGGGGTTTTGAAAATTCAACTAATTTTAGTTGATATTTAATTCTCTTTAGATGAAAAGTATAACATATTTTTGGTTAAAAATTATTTTTTTTTGTTTATCAAATTTTTTTATTTGGTTGAAAATTTAATTTTCTTTTTCATAATTCAACAATTTTGAGAAAAAAAATCTTGAAAGTTCAACTTTTGTATTAAAAAATCGTCTTTAAGGGTTAATAATTTAACTAATTTTGGTTCATAGTTAATTCTCTTTGGCTAAAATGTCTAATATAAACTGTTTAAATTAGAACTAATTAGTTGTAAATTAATTTTTTTAATTTCAAATTTATAAATCTAGTTGAAAGTTTAATTAATTTGTTGAAAATTATTTTATTTGTTGTTAAATGTTTATTTTTCAAACTGAAAATTTTTCGTGAAAGTTGAACTTGTTTTCTAAAAATTTACTTTTTTTGTTCATTAGTCATTTTAATTATTATCCATCGTTTCGGTTGAAAATTGAACTACTTTTTAATGATTTTTTTTTGTTTCTAGTTAATTATTTAAATTTTAAGTTTCATGTTTATATCTTTGATTGAAAATGTAAATATTTAAAATAAAATTGTATTTTAATTATAATTATAATAAAAATTATAATTAATTTGCTGAAATTGAATTTTTATTTTGAAAATCCATCTATTTGGTTCAAAATTCAACTGTTGGGTTAAAAATAGATCTATTTGATTAAAAATTTATGTTCTTTGTTTTTAAAATAAAAATTTAACTTTTCCTTTTTTTGCTAAAAATTCATTCATTGGTGGAAAATTTATCATTTTAGTTGAAAATTTATCTAGTTTGTTAAGAAATGTTGTAAAAACCATCTCTTTTTATAAAAATTTCATATCTTTCGTTAGCTAAAAATATTATCATTTTGTTTAAAATTAAATTTTCCTTGTTGAAAAATAATCTTTGTAATAGAATTTTGGTCGAGGATTGAGTAATAAACTATTTTGGTGGGAAATTCAACTATTTAACTGATTTTTATGTCGTACGTTAATTTTTTTTAATGAAAATTGAATCATTCTTTTTTTGTCTATTTTGGAAAATTCAACTCTGTTGCTCAAAATTTGCTTTCGTTTTTGTTAAACATAATTTTTTTTATTAGAAATATAACTTTTATTTTTTTTTAATGTATGATCAGAGCTAAGAATCCAACTAGTTTATGAAAAAAAATTATTTTTATTTTACAATTGAACAATTTGATTTATAAACCTACAATTTAATTTTAAATAGAAATCCTATATTCTACCAAAAAAATTTAAGTGAAATTCAGCTATTTTGTTGTAAATTTCTTTTATATGCTTGTCAATAAATTTTTTTGACTGAAAACTTAACTAATCCATTTTTTGTTTAAAATTAACTAGACGATAAAAAATATATTTATTTTGTTAAAAAATCGTTTTTTATTACAATAAAAATTAAGTTTTTAAACTGAAAATTTAACCATTCCATTTTGATGCAAGTTTTTTTTTGTTGAAAATTAAGTTTTTGAACAGAAAATTCAACTATTTCTTTTTTATTTCAAAAATTTTTCTTTGGGTGATTATTTATTACTTTAGTTAAAAGTTTACCTGTTTTTATTAAACATTTAACTATTTTTGGTTGTAAATTAAACTTTTTGTATTAGAAGTTCTACTTTTTTTTTGTTAAGAGATCATCTTTTTGCCTCAAAATGTTATAATTTGGTTTAGAGCTTTTTTTAAATGCACCTTTTGGTTGAAAATTAACTTTTTTTAAATTTATATTTGCAGGTTGAAAATCCAACAATTTGGTTTAAATTTTTTTCTCTTTTTGTTCCAAAGGCAACTGTTTAATTCTTAATCTGCTTGGGCTGAGCTTCAAACTATTTTTTTAAAATTATTGTTATTGATAATTTGTTACTGTATTTAAAAATTAATGTCGTTGGTTAAAAATTTAAATATTTGGTTGTAAATTCTTTTTATCATAGTTGTTTTTTTAACTGAAAATTCAACTATTTATTGAAAATTTATTGACCCTAAAATGGAAAATTTTTAAAAAAATTCTTTATTTAAAAAATATTATGTTGAGCATGATCTTAATTTATTTTTCCCTTCTGCAAGGGATGATAAAATTGAGAGCGATGCATCGCGACCGCTTAAAAGAAGTTCAAAGCACCTCCGGACAAATTACCAGCAAGTCCGCCAATTTGAAGTATTTTTTCTTTTTCATTTGCCTCAGTTCTGCGGCAAAGCTCGCTGATAATCTTGGGAGGGACTTTTTTATAAATTGGCTCCTTTGACGCAGACGCGATGGGATGAGTTCCATCACCGTATCAGAATAATTTTCGAACCACCCTTTCGAGGTTCATTTTACCGATGAAGCCGTTGGAAATTACGTCGGTGATTCGGTAAACGAGAAACGGTTACCACACCAACACGCAAGGTACTTCTAGAATTGCTCTTAGATTCTTAAAATTGCTTGCATGTTATATTAATTTATTTTTGTCTAGAGTTTTATCAAAAGAAAGTGTCTAAAAATTTTAAAATTTTCAAATAGCACCCCTTATTGTATTTCTATCCCCCTCCACCACTAAAAACAAAAATCCAGAAATTATTTTTTCAACAGGGTTCTGAATTTTCAACTGAGAAATACTTTCTCAACAAAAACTAAACAAGTTGAATTTTTATTTTTAAGAACTTACTTTTAAAACTAAAAAAAGGGATTTTTCACTTAGGGGTGATTTTCGAGGTTCAAGAAAGCTAACCAAGGGGATTCTACACTCAAGATTGATTAAGGGTCTAAGGAGAGCTGGAAAAGGGGATTTCAAACCTAAGGGGTTTTTTTTGAAAAAGTTAGACAAGGACATCTTATACTTCCAAGTGTTTTTCTGGGTCAAGTGGAGCTGAAAAAAATGATTTTGAACATAGGGGTTACTTTTGAGGGTCAAGACATTTGTACAAGGGGATTGAATACCTATGGGGTTTTTTATAGTGTGATTTAATACTCAGGGGTGATTGTTGGGGCTGAAGTAAGTTCGAGAAGGGTTTTTTTATACTTATGGTTGATTGTTGGTACTAGCTGTTTTGGGCAAGGGGTATTTTATGCTTAAGGTATTAATTGGGGCTAGGGTGAGCTGGACAAGGGCATTTTAGATTTAAACCTGATTTGTTGACTGGGAAGAGTTTGAAAAGGGTCTTTAAATGTTAGGGG
>JAAAKG020073432.1:0-17181 GCA_010014905.2 Druon quercuslanigerum
ACTGAAAAGATCCAGAAATATTCGGAGCTAAAGCAGGAGATCCTGACCGTGTGGAGGGTGAACAAAGTGACCATTCAACCGATCGTGATCTCCTCCACTGGAAATGTCCATGCGAGGTGCGTAAAAATCTTGAAAGAGATGGGAGCCCGAAATTTGCTGCACTTAATGCAGAAGGCGATATTATTAAATACGTGCCGCATCGGCGTGGAAAAAGGATACAATTTAAGAACAAGATTTGCTGCAAAGTATTCTAATATACAGAAAGTCGCACTAATGTGAAGGACATCAGGAATAATCTACACATCACAGAAAACCGAGCAATGGAGATCAAGCAACAGGTTGATTTGGCGGTAAAATTGACGGAAATGAATATCAGTTACAGGAAGCCGCGGCACACGGTCACGCAGGGGCAATTGATGTTCTTCCTTAACTGCAGAGGTGGAAGGCCTTATAGAAACAGAGGAAGAAGCAGAGGTTCAGCAACCAAAAAAGAGACAGAAATGGACAGAGAAATGTGGGCAAAGTGTGACGAAAGAGCATCAGAGACTCTTCTTACTTAAATACCAAGCGCTAGCCACACAAATAAATAAGCAGAATCTAGCAGATCTAGTTGATGAACTCTCCTTGGAAGATGTGGACATCGAAAACTTGACTGAAGCTGAAGACATAGGTGCTGCGGATAGTAAGCATCGTGTACCGGATACATTAGAACAACATCCGGATATTAATAATGTTAACGTAGATAGTGAAATCCCAGAAAAACTACAGCACCTTGAAAGGAATTTCGTTCATGTTTTACTAGAGTTCAGGCATGTAGAACCAACACTAAGGCATTCTCTGCCCAAATTAACATTACACATGATTTGCTTATACTAATAGAACACCTCAACAGCAAGGTTTTACCTAAACATTTGAACGTAACAGAAACTACGTTAGAGGTGCAAACTCTTATATACTGTGTATCTGTGACAACCGTTAGAACGATGGGCCGCAGAACTAGGCCTGCAAATACGGTTTTTGCAGGCCTAATCTAGATCCACCATGGAAGATCAGGTTGGATATGGATGTCAGCAAAGTAAGGTGCAAATTGGGTCGCTTAACTCAATGTATAAAAGGAAATAGAACCAGAAAGCTGATAAACCATGTTACTAAAATCATCAACCCTCGGCACATCGAGACATTAACACCATCAATATTAGATGACATTATGGATTCCCAACGGCAAAGACTTGATGTTTTTCTGCCAGACTGCGTCGATACAGGAAAACTAATGCATGAAGGCAACAAGATCCAAACTTTTAGAAAGATGAAAGAAGGTTCTACCTTGAACTGACTGTAAATCAAAATAACTAGCAAGACACCGAAGTCCCTCAATTGGAAGATATGACTAATTACTGGAAAAGTCTACATCATCGACATTGCTTGTCCCCTTAACCAAAATTTGCAATCAACCTATACAACCAAGATCCATAAGTGTAGGGAGTTAAGGCATGAAGTAAAGACCATATGGAGGAATGTGAATCATGCATCTATTCATTCCAACGTCATTTCGGCTACAGACATTCTACACGCAAGATGCATTGAACATCTTGAACATTTAGGAGTCAGTATGGTATTGGCAACAGCTTAGAAGGCGGGTTTATTTAACACATGTCGCCTTGTAAGAAACTTTCTTGAGCATGAAAAAGCAAGCGACTAAAAACCTGTGGAGGGGCAGATGGTAGCTCTAAGAAAGCATTTAGGGGTGACTGTTGTCACCTGCAACGCTCGTGGCCGCTCGTAATTTTATACCTACAGGATCATTGCAGGAGCTTTCAAGCATCGTATTAGATTAACTAATAACATCCTGATTTCATCAGTCACTTGACTTTGTCCGTGACTATGATGTATAACCGGGTTCACCCGAGTAAAAGTTTTGAATGTCCATAATACATTGAGAATTTGTTTTATTAAACATAAAAATGGACTTTTTTCAAATAGGATCCTATTGTTTTTTAACCTTAGAATGTCCGTGGAATTATAGATTGCTATTATCAGTCGAAAGATCCCATATGCAAGGACCTTCCAATTAAAATGGGAGAACATGTTTTACCAGAACATGCTGAAAAATATAATTTATTTACAAACCTTACCCCCTAGTCCTATAAAAGAAACGATGCAGGATCTCTTAAAATTATATTTCGTTTTTATATTAAATGTTAAATATTTCATTTTGAATGTTCTGAAAATTTGTTCGTTCAAGATATGGAATAATAACAATTTTGGGAAAAGCTCCAAATTGAATTGGGAGTATTTATTTCATCCCACGTTAAACATATCTTTAGGTTTATTAGTTTGGATAACCCCCTATCATTTCGTAAACTTTGTAAAGAAATCATCTTGGACTCAGCAAATTTCGCTAAGACAGTAATGCCTAATCTTGTAAAAGAAAAAGAAACGGACATGATACAATATTATGGAATTTTTCAGAAGAAAACTTAGGACTTTTTTTGTAGTGTGAAAAAGATGAATCTTAATGGAACTAGCAGAGTTCGTCAACTCTAAACCCCTTTATTATTGGCGGACTGCCTCATCCTTTATCAATCCTACATTATCATAAAGAAAATCAACGAGCCCGACAGATATTAACATACTCGTTCGCATTTGATGAATATTTTCTACTTTTGGCCGGCTTTTCAAGATTCCCTTTCACTGTGTAGCGAGGCGAAGCACGCCTATATCAAACTAAAATACTATGTACTTTACTCTTTATTATCTGTGTTGTTATCTATTGAAGACAGAGTATACTACATGTGGTAGAGTGTCTTCTTTTTGCATCTTTGGCGAGTTTGGCTAAATAGTAATGCCAAATACTCAGTAATAAATAAGTGTATCACGGCTAACACCTATTTGTGTATCGATTTTAATGCTCATGGGTTACTGAATGCCATTTTTCGTTGCATTAAAACAAAATCGCTAGAGCATTTCCTACCCTGACAGTATGGAAGCTCGCAACCGGAGGAGCGGTGGGGGCCAAAAAATCCCACATTCTGGAGACACTGGTATGCTCTGACGCTGAGAAGCTATAATCGATAGTCGTGGGGATTGAACGACATATTCGGTAAATTTATCACAGTTTCAAAAAAACCGACTATTTGTCTTCCTTATCTATCGTTTAGAAGGGCATTCCTCGTACAGGGAACAATGCCATTTCTTGCCAGTTCAGCGCCATTTGGCGTATATTTCCCTCGTCAGAATTAAAAAAAAATTAATTTAATTTAAAAAAAGTCTCAAGATAAAAGAATCACCCTGTATGTATATAATTTTTAGAATATTATCTTGATAGAATCCGTTTGTATCACAGTAAAACGTATATATTTATTCATATTTTATTTATTATAATGTGATGGACAATTTAACTTTAATTAAACGCGCATTAACTATATTTCATAAATATTACGTATATCTTATCACAGTTGTTATTACTGAAATGTGTGCATTTATCTTATCAATGTGTTTTTACATTTTTTGGAATACATTTTTTTGACAGCAGTTTTTTGGAAAAAGCTTTCTTTGCAGGAATTTTCTAGACAGAATTTGATTTGGCTTTATTTTTTTCAGAAGCATTCTTTTTCTAGAACTGCTTTAAATTTATTTTCAACCGAAGTTTTTTTTCTAATTAATCGTTAAAGAATGTCTGACCTTCAGGGCTCAAGTAACGAAGCAACATTTTAATATCGCTTAATTTTTCCTTGCTTCTTGCAGCGTTAACGGCTGGTGGTATTTTCAGAAAGTCATCCAACACAGTATCAGGAATACTCAATATCAATAAGCATCATTATGATTTTTGATACAAAATGGATTTCGAATGAATTGAATGATTAGTAATCCTAAAAAAAATCCGAATGAATCCGCGTGAATTCGGCATTTTCGGTAAAATTAACTTCGATTGAATCCGCATTATTCTGAAATTCACACACATAAACATACGCCTTTGCCCATTCATATACATGCATACACACATATATACACAGTAATATAAACGAAAGAAATGTAAAGAATATAATATTAATATAAAATAAAGATTATATAAATTCAAAAGCTTGCCATAATGACAACCACGGCTTTTCGCCGGGAGCGGATGCTAATCTGTAAAACTGCGCCCACTCCCAGGGAAATCGCAGTAAAATTTTAGCTATAACCACGTCTCACGAACATGAGATAGGTGGGTACAGTCTGTGACGGGTTCAATACGAGGATCCGGCAAAACTCTCGTGCACTCTGAGGACAAAGAGCAACCCAAGGACGTCCATCTTTTGTATTTTGCCCGCAAGTTTCTTAGCATCTTGTTGACCCGCTGGGATGCTTTTCAGACTATTAACCAGTCATTCTTGGCACGTCCAACAGCGCTAATGATAAGGATATATACCGGATAACTCAAACTCATTACGATTGATTCCGTGTCATTCTGAATAATTTCGAGCTATTCTGCTATTTAATTTTTTTTCTGGAATTTATGTTTCAAACGCATTATGACAATTCCATTCGGATCGAAGCCGAATCATTCTCACTGTTGGTGGACTGACTCTGAACTATTCAGTACGTACTCGCGACATAAGACGGATTTAGACGTAATAGGCGTTTTATTTTGATACATGAGAAATTAGTTCGAGATTATGAGGATTCAGTCGGAATGAGGTCGCGTTATGTGATGGATACAGACGGAATGATCTGGCGTATTTCGCCGGATTTAGACAGAATGTCCATTTTATTCAGAATGTTGCGAAATCATTCTAATTAGAACACGGAATCATTCAATGCCATTCAACATGATATTTCGGTATCAGGCGGGTTCAGGTGGAATGACATTTTTTCAGATTTTTGCGGACTCAATCGGAATGAACCTGAGATTCCAATTCGAACTCAGAAAGAATTATTCGTAATCGGACGTAATCATTACTGGATTTAGCTTTCAACCAAAATTTCCAAATCATCTTATTTTGGAATAAGATCATTGTATAGCATCCTAAACAAAATTTCACACAGTATTCACCCCTGTTTGAAATTGCCTTGCATAAAGAAATACATGGAGCTGAGTTTATTTTTACAAAAAATGCGTACATTGAAAACGTGTAGCCAAATGAGCTTTCGGTAAAGTTGGTCGGAAACTGGAATTTCGTGGTAAGAAGAAATTCTGTCCAAAATCAAATTTAAGGCACAACGCATTCTCTTCTGAACACATGCCTTTTTCAAACTTCTATAACTTTCAACCTTTTCTTTTAATTTCCAGTTCCAGATTGTGATTCCTGCGCTGTTTATATGCTCAAAAGAAAAGATACACACATAGGTATTCGATTTAAAAAAACCCAAAGTTCATAACATTTTCATACAAAAATCAAGTGAAATTTCTCAATATTATTATTATTTACCAACATGTACTTTGTACTGTATTTGGTATTAACGTATGGCATGCTCAGTTGAGCTCGTAAAATTAAGCTGCCAGCAGATGAAATGACAAAAATTCTGATTTGCATAAAGATAAAAAAGTCTTCGAAAATTCGACATATATATTATTTTATTATACTCACCAATATAAATAAGGATAACGGCCAAGGACAATATCAGAGCATAGACAATTCTCATTTTTCCTAATTCGACGAAAAACTAATTAATGTACTTATATTAAGAAAGAATTTTATTAAAGACGTAACTAGTAACTGTTCTATTGACTCATTAGCTTATATAATGTGTGCTACATGTCTCGTTCTTATCTCTTAGATTAAAGGCGGTAAGCCTATATTTCTCTGATATTTAAACTTCATAATGACTGAAGTGAAAGAATTTATTTACAAATTTGATTAAAATTAATTTATCAATTTGTGTAATGACTGAGATTTAAGCGAAAGCTGATATTTAACAAAAAATGTGTATCGTGTCTATTATAATTGTGTTTTTAAAACATTGAACATATTATGTTTTTTCTCTCAAACTTCATACGGTACACAGTTCCATATAGGATCATAAACTAGATAAGTTCCCGATATTTTAATCTCAAGGTAAAGCCTTTAGACTGGATGATGCGTTGGCGGGGCATTTTTGAAGTTGCAACTTTGAAAATGCGCTTTTTGAGAAAAACGCATTTTGTTTTTGCAATCCACTCTAGTGTAGTGTGGTTTAATTTTAAATGGAAGAACTCAGATTATTTTGTGTAAATGAATATGATTCTCATTAAAATCTCACATAATTTAACGTCAGCACCATTTAATTGTATATGTACATCAGATTTCAAAACTGATAAGCTTGCCGTCTGAACCCAATTATGAATATCAGTATATATCCGAATAACAATATTTGTGCTAAGGTATTTTTCATGCCAAATAAATTAGCAGTCCTGATCAGAGTTAGAAAAATGAATAACACATACGTTTAATACAATTGAGTTCATTGGTTGATTAGGCAAATCACAGGACTACACAATTTTCCGTAACTAAATAATTGGACTATTTTTAATGAAATTATCTTACACTGCCAAATTTTGAAGCCTAAACTTTAATCAATTAAAAAGTTCGACATTTCTGCTTTAAAAATATACATATACTTAAAGCTGCATTTAAGAACCCCAGATTTATGAAATTCCTGGAATTACAATCCTGGGAATTGAGGTGATTTAGGGATAGCGGTTCTTAATTCCAAGCTCTAGTGTATACGCTTCGCTATCATTTTGCAATGCTATTAATTGAAGAATAAATGAATAAATTTATCTTTCAAAATTTGAACGACTCTTGGTGTTCTCTATCAAACAACTCAAATTCAGTTTTTTTTTTTTTAGTTTTTAATATTCAATGTGACGTTTTTCACCTTAAATGAACAGTCGAATATTGCTAAATAATAAAAATGGTTTTTTTGATAATTTAAAGTTTACAAATTGAATAAATTAACAATTGAATATTTTAGACTAAAGCAATATATGATTTGAATTTTAAATTTAATAAGGTCGTTTCATAACAGATTTAGCACTTTCACTACGATTCATTGTAATAAAAGGAGGTGTTACGGTTTCAATCGTGTGCAAAACTACGAATCTTGCCGACGTTTTTTGAAAATTTCAGTTCACTTCTTTAGGGCAGATCTGAAACTGAGGTATCAGGTTATGTTGTTTCTATGTATTCTCTCTACAAAGCCTGTGATTGATCAGAGAGCCCCACTATGGAGACTGGCCGAAACTGGTTGGTCAATCAAGATGCTAGGTACCACTAGGAGGAATTGCTATCTAAAGATGCCACTGGCTCCCACCAAAACCACGGTAAAAGACACCCATGGCCACGTCTCGCAAACGTGAAACCATTAAATAATTTTTATTTTGACCTCCTAATTTGTCCGAAAACACATATCTTTTATTATAATAACTCAATTTCTGTTCTCGTTGTATGGCAACCAAAAAATGCACACAGTATTCGCACCTTGTTTCATGTGACTTCCAGTAAGTACGTTTATGTTTACCAAAAATATGCGCAATAAAAATGTTTAGCCAAATGAGCTTTCTGTAAAATTAGTCCAAACTATTGCAAATTTGTTAAATTCTATCTAAAATCAAATTCAAGGCACAAGAAATTTCTTTTCTGAGTGCATGCCTTTTTCAAATTTCCATAACTTTCAAAATTTTTTTTTTATATGAGTTTCTAGTTCCATATTGATTCCTGCGCTAAGTGTATGCTGAAAACAAAACTTACAGACATCGGTATTTGGTTTTAAAAGACAAGAATTCCTAACATATGTACATATAAAAATCTACTGAAATTGATCAATTTTAATTATTAATTACCAATATATACGGTTTACTTTATTTTGTATTTAAGTATTGCGTGCCCAATTGAGCTCGTACAAAATTGCTTGATTCAGATATAAGGGCAAAGATTCCTATATGCGTAAAGACTTAAAAATAATGTTACTGAAGATTATATATATATAATATTATTATATTCAGCAATATCAAAAAGGAAAACGGCCAAGAGACAATACCAGAGTATAGACAATCCTCATATTTTCTAATTCGAGGAAAAACTGATTAATATACTTATATTGAGCAATAATTTTATTGACGATATCTCTCAGATTAGAGGCGTGAAGCCTATATTGCTGTGATATTTAGATTTCATAATAGCTTCAAAGGAAAAAATTTGTTTAAAAATTTAATTAAAATTAATTTTACTATTTATGTAATCTCTTACGGTTTAGGAAAAACTAATTTTTATCCAAAAATATATATAGTGTCTACTATAATGGTCTTTTTGAAACTTTAAAAATATTATGTTTCGCATTATACTCTTTCAAGTCCTGGTACGCTACTTTTTAACATAGTTCTATTTCCGATTTTCAAAGTTTTGTTTCTTCAACCCACTCTAATATAGAGTATATTATTAATGGTATTTCACATTTAGAAACTCAGATCACTTTGCGACTATAATTATCATTGAGATTAAACTTTCATATCATTTGACATTAGCACAGTTTTATTGTATATATACATCAGGTTAAGGTAGTTGCTATTCCATAAATAAATTCGCTGGACAAATAAATTTTATACAATTTTAGGAATTCAAATAATACTATTTGTTAAAATTTTAAAAAATTGTCAAATTTTAATAGAAAAATTGCAAAAAGCGTTGTTAAAATTAATCTTTTTTGTAAGTTTCACTATTTCTTTACAAGGAATTATGTTTTCCATTTAAAAATATGTCATCATTAATATCATTTTGATTTTTAAAATCATTAAAGAACTATTTTTTACAAGGACTGATTCTTGGCACGACAACTGCCTTGAGTCTAAGGATAGGCTAAGTTTGCGGTGAACATCTTAGTTTTAAATAAGAAGTTTTTTTTACAATTAGAGTCAGAGTTTAGAATATTATATTTTTTGGCTCTTGTATCAATAACTTTTCAAATAATTTAAAACTTAACACGGGTGGTCCTACTTTAACTTACTGTATTGCATATCACATTCCTTTTCTTATTTTAGTTCTGGAAGTAAAATTCCGTTATAATATAGATACTCTATTCAAACGACTTCAAAATCCATTCAAAGCAAGTGAATGAGTTTTGGTTTCCTGGGCTTTTAGTGTAAGGGGTAATTTTATAAAAATAAATTTTTGGATATTTCGGAGAATCCAAAAATAGTCCAACAAAAGCCTGAAAGTTTGAGATGGTTAATTTTTTTAAATTCTCAAATTTGCTCTAACGGAATTGGTGGCTGCCAGCACCTCTACCGAAAAATTCGATTTTCTCTACCTTTCATGCACTTTTTTGAATTGTATGGAAAGGAGAATCTTCTAAAGACTATTTTATTTAAACCCATTTAATTCGATTATATTAAAGCCTGGAAAAATTTTTTAACCTTGTTAGTACAAATTTAAAACCAACATTTTATCATAACCCCACCGCCACCATTTGCTACTAATTAACAATTTTGTCCATTAACTGACGCCTAAGGCGCGCGACTGTTTGTCTTTCTCCCACGTTTGTGCGAAGATATTTTGAAATTAACAGTCGAAGCATCGAGAACTTTAATTCGGTGATTGTGAATTCTTTTTTGTTAAAGCTCCTCTACTTTCAAATAACACGTTCTCATTACGTATCTCGTGCTTCGCACTCGATTTTGTCCAAATTCTCGTTTGAACAGATTTCGTGGCAGTCTTCAATCATGCTTAAGCCAGTACGTTTTTATTCAAACCTTTTTGCTGTCTACTACTAATCTTGGCGATATCTAGGAGCTCGTTGTGAATTGGAATATATGAAGAGTTTTCAGATTTTAGTTAGTTTTTAGACAGAATCACGGTTCGGACTTAAGGACAAATTATAGCCATGAATTCAGAAAATAGTAATTTTTTAATAAAAGACTTAGGAAATTCCAATACATAATTGCATAGGTGCTCCAGTAATAATTAATTGTACACTGTTACCTATTTAGGATAATGAGCGATAATTATTGAAGGTGATTGAAATCTGAATATTCGAACTGTATTCTTAACAACGATTTTTACATTCTCATTAGAGAAGGTATTAGATTTGTGTGAAATTTTATCTCCCTTCCCCGTTTTTGTTAAATGTCCACGTTTTGAGACCATCTGAATCCGAAAAACAGGTTTTTACGAATGTGTCTGTATGTATGCCTATATAGAAATATGTATGGATGTATGTCTGTATATCTGCATGTAAGCACGATCACGATAACTTTTTAAAAAATTAATCTATTAGATTGGCTTTGGTACACTCTTTTCGGGTCGGAGACTGAAGGTCAAGTTCGTTAGCCAGCCATTTTGGATAAAAATTCAAAAAGTGAGCGCATTTTGAGAATTTTTTAGACCACTCTTTTTTGAAATTCAAAAACTCTCGGTTATAGCGTTTACAAAATTCCAAAAAACACGAAAATAAACATATTAAACCAAATAACACACGATATGAAAAAAGTAAAGAGAAGGAAAATGTTATTTTTTGAATGCAATATAAGATTATTATGACAACTTTTTTGCATTTTTTCGAAAAGCTGCAAACTTTAATTTTAACTGCACAAAAAATAATTAAAAATTCCATTTTTTGGTAAACCTAAGCATGATACGACAAAAGATGTATGGATAGAAATTTTGCACCCCAAAAATCTATATTATTATTCACTTTTTGATAGGACGCGTAGTTTTTTGATTAGCCGTAAAAACATAATTAAAAATAGGAAAATTAAATTTGTAGACCAACGGCAGAAGCTGCAACAAAATAGAGAGGAAAAATTTGCTTACCCAAAAAAGATCTACAAACTTGTTATTAGAATTTTGTGATAGAATGTGTAGTTTTTGCTTTAATCGTAAAAAATAACATTGACAATAGACAATCAAATCTTTGGAAAAATAATGCAAAGTGCGCAAACACATAAATGATTAAAATTGTCCATTAAAAAAAGATCTTAAAATTTATAATTCAAAATGTAATGAAAAAAAAATTTCACCTAAATTTGTTACATCCCGAAATTTAAACATTTCTACATAACACTTAAAACTAGGCGCAACCTACCTTGTCCCATATGAAACAGTGTAACGCCACCAATTAAAAAAGCACGCATTACCGATCTTCACTGAGTTTGAACCTAACTATGATAACTGGGGTTCGGTCGGTACCGTATATATAATTATAATTAGGATTATAATAATACAAGTGTATTTATACTTTCAATAGATTAAAACAATAACAAAGTTTAATCCGAACATGTGAAGTTTGAATACACACGCGTTTTTAAACTCAATAATAGCTTTTCAATATAACTTTATACTTCAGTTTATTATTAATGGGTAGTCCAATTGGTGAAAAAACATGTATATAGTTAGACACACTGTAACCGAAAGTGTCTGACTTCAGCTATCACCTACGGTTTAGATAACATGCATTATTCGCACTCCTGAAAGGTCAAGAGTAGAGTTGTGCGATCACCGTTCGTCGCGGCCAACGGCAGCTTTTACTCATTTTATGCCATAGTGACGCTCGCGAGTATGTGTATTCGAACAAAAAGAAGATGCAAGCAAATATCGACAGTCTCAGGGGACATAAATATTCTTCACTCACAAAATGAAAACTTCTATGTTACAAATTACTTTAAATCTAATTTTACGAAGATCGTGCTGATCCACATTTTTGAACAGTTCGTGGCGATCCACATTTTTGCACAGCTGGCGCCGATCCACGTTTTAGTACGGCGCGTGACGTTCTCAAAGCTTCAAGCGCATTTAAGTCCCAGGAACATCCCTGTTAATTGTCTTTACGTATTAGGCAGTCCTACTGTTAACTCGAGCAAGGAAGTACGAACTATTTTGGTTAAATCGCATCTTCTACATCACCGCAAAATAATCCTTAACGAAGAGCCGCTTTGACCAAGTCGCTAACTTCTATCTCACTACAAAATAGATAACGTGCTCGAGGCTTGTACGAAAGTCCCGTCGGCTGAGACTTTCGGTCGTCGTTAACTGAGTCGTTTCCGATATAAAGTCCGCTGTATTAACGTACATAAAAATAACTCAAGTGTGGCTTGGGTTGCTGTTTAAGGACGATGTATCGCACTACCACTAGTGGACCGTGTTTGTGCATTGTTTGCACAAAACAAACATCCGGTAGGGTTTCGTCGCTGCCCTTCAGTAACAAAAGAGATCCAATCGACAAAACAACTCTCTCTTGCCCTTTCTTAAAATGAAAGGTTCATGTAAATCTATATTTTGTAATTGTTTATCTATTTAACAACCTTTATAATAAATTCATTGTTAATCTAATTATTTCTCAAGCATTTAAAAACATTGAACCTGACATAGTTCCCGTTAGAACTTATAAGTGACAAAGTACCCACAAACAAATCAAATTTTCAGACCTTACCCACCTGACATAACCAACACTTTTTTACCTCTTTTTTTCTGAACTTTGACATTTTTTTAACGTTCGAACTTTTTTTATGCATAAAATATCGATCTTAAACTTTTGGAGATACAAGAACCGACAGAAAACTAGGTTAAAGCACAAAATTTAATAATAAATGATGTAGAAAAATATTTTAACTAAATGTTTTCCGGCACTACAAAGGACTCGCCTATCAATTTCATTGGCATCAACCGGTAAAAGTTTTCGTAAAGTGCACGGAAATTCGAATCCTGGCGTTTTGAGTCCTTTTTCTTCCGAACTGTCGGCGAGGAACAAAGTATCTACCATGCGCACCCCGATCATCGTAGGACACACACTATCTAGTTGTCTAGCTCATGCGGGAAAGAACTGCATCCAAAGGCACAATGCGGCATTAAGAGTGCTTTATTACAATCTCTGTCACTTTTACGGCATTGACCTTAATGTCGCTCCGCTAACCGCTCCTAGGGAAATAGAGTTAATTGTGGAAAATGAGAAGTGCCGCATATACTGGAACTTTATATTCTCGACAATTGTTTCTGTTGCATACTCGAAGCCTGACATAGTTCTCCTTGACTTCGCGAAGCGAACAGTTTCGTTACCGAATTTTCGGCAACAGCTGACAAAAACATCATAGACAAGGTTAATGAAAATAAAGAGAGGTATACCTTATAAGGGAGTTGCGACGATTTTCCTTATCATCGGAGATTTTGGAGGTGCCAAACTTTCACAGGTTAATAGCCTGAAATGCATACCTACGTGTGAACAATATGCGAAAACACTTTCGGGAAAAATGCAGAAGGCGTTCGTCCTTGGGTCGATCCGTGTCCTCAGGGTGCATGAGACTTTTGCCGTATCGTCGTATTGATTCCGTCAGAGACTGTGACCATCTATCTCACGGTCGTGAGACGTGGTTATGGTTGAAATTTTACCGCGATTTCGTTGGGATCGGATGCATATTTTCTGATTAACACCCGCTCCAGGCGAAATCCTGCGGTTGTCATTATGAAAAACCTTTAATTATATACATAAATATGCACTTGTGTAAGTGTAATAATGCGTGTATGCAGGCATTTCTATGTTTGTACAAGCCGCATCATTCCGATTTATATGATCAGCATTGCAGCCTTATTCTTCTGCGAAATGTATAAAAATCTTAACTTCGAACGGTTATATCTCGAAAGCTCGAATCTTCTAGATTTAATGCTCCTCGAGACTTTTTAATGTACACATCGAGAACTACCAGGAAGCAAAGTTTTAGACAATTTAGCCCGGGGTCATTTCCCATAAAAATTCTTTAGGGTCCTTTATCCAAAAACGACACAATTTTCATTAAAAAGTTTAATAAACAAATTGTTTTATATGAAGTGCAGTTTTTTTATTTTTAAGAAACAAGATAATAAAAATACGTATGTTTTAATACCATTACATATTATAAATTGTAATAATATAAATTTGTTATCATGAGAAATTTTTCATTGGACCTGAGAATAAAAATTAATGCAAAATAGGGTGCCGAAACGTTGATTGCAATTGGAACATTTTTTTATTTATATTATTTTATTTGATTGTTTGGTTTGGTCCAAATTTGGTCGTTGGATTCTTGTTTTTTTCAGGAGTTTTTATCAATTTGATGATTGGACGTTAAATAGGATTTTTGATTTGGATTTTGATCTAATTTAAATTTCTTAAATTTTGGTTGCACATAATGTAGAAAAGTTCACATTTTAGACAAAATCGAATGCGAAGTACGAGAGACGTGATGAGAATTTATTTAAAAGACCGGCGCACAAATTTAGGGAAATACGAAGACCGAGAGAAAAGCGCGAAATAAATATATTGTCGAGCACGGTAAAAAGTAAGCCTAATGTACTACTTATTTGAAATAATAAAGAACAATTATTTCTCAGTCTGATAATAAGTATAATCATAAAAACTTTATTATTTTCAATAATTTTTTCACAAATCACGAACTTTAAATATTTAAAAATGGTTAATGCTTTAGTGAAATAATTATTAGAATGTAATAAACTGGAATTTAGATCAAACAAAAATCAAGAAACTGTTAACTTATGGATGACTTTTGGCGTATGTAAAAGATTTGCGAAAACTTATTTTTTCGTGTACTATAATACGCGTATTATGTTTATTTATATACCTTATTCTGGGACTGCTTAGTCAGATAAAACAAAATAATGTAAACTCAGGTTGTTTGTTTTTTTGTGAAAAACTTCTGTGTACTTATTTTTTTCTTATCTCGATTGGTTTATCCAAAAATTTTATTGTTTAATTTTTTATGTTTTTTTGTTCGATCAAAATTTTAATTTTCGTTGTTTCAAAAAAAGCAGAAAGTTGTAATGCTATTCTTGTCGGGTCATTCGTGACGAATAGCAGCGTAGTGACAAAGCCGGCAGTGCGAGGGCAGTCCTGCGCGTATGTTGCGTAACATTCTAAATATAAATGGATCACATGGATCTGAATGTTTAAGTTTGAATGCCCTGGATTTTAGTATCACTACAAGCCAAAACCTAAACCGTTTGCAATTATAGATTCCAATGAATACGCTTCCATATTATTTTCCAATGCTATAAATTGAAAAGTAAAGCAATACATTTTCTAGCTTGCAAAATTTGAGTGACTTAAGGTTTTCTATTTCAATCGATTCGAATTCATTTTCTTTTTAGTTATGAATATTTGAATGGAAATTTCTCAGTTTTATTGAACAGTCAAGTATTGCCAAATATTTCAAAAAGAACTTTTTATAATTTCGAAATTTTAAATGGGTTGAAAATAGAATATTTTTCACTAAAACAATATTTGATTAAGATTTTTAATTTAACAAAATCGGTTTGTTATTAAGCAGATTGAGTGCAGCTTTGTAAAATTAATTATTTTTTAATTTCAAATACGCGAACTACAGTTCAATTTGGAAAATCATTAATCAATTTATGTTCAAAGTTGAACAAATGAAAACTACTTTATTTAAAATTTTTAATTTCCAATGCTTTTAATTTTTAAATGTTTGAGTCTTCCAAACTCCATTTTAAAATTCTTTAAAATAAAAATTCTCGTTTAAAAATTAAGACTTGTAATGGAAATTTTTTTAAGTAAAAGATTTTAGAATTATACATAAAGAACTAAATTATTTCATCATTTAAAAAGTCAATAATTGAACTTAACATTTAAAAGAAGTTAAAATAAAATTTATTTTGAATTGCATTGCATCATGTAATATGAATATTGTGATATTTTAAGTGATGGGATGATAGACTTTTCTTGTAAAAATTTATAAGATTCCCGGTCGAAGAGAAATTGACTGTCAATTTCCCGTTTTTGCCGGACTTAACAAATTTCCGGCCATTTCCCGGTTTTACAATGCAGAAATCATCCTGAAAAGGGTGCTTAATTTACAAAATTATAGTTTTAAATGTTTCGATCTATAATTTTCAAATGCCTATGCATTAACGTGGGGAAAGTATAAAGATTGGACCCAAAGCGAGATATCTGCCAGACACGCGCATAGCGTGGGATGAGAATATAACCGCACTGCAGGTAAATTTTACAAATTGAATAAGTATTTTAATAATTGTGGTTCACACTCGATATACTCTAAAATTCTTCAGAACTAAGTGTCTGATGCCCAATGGACATTCCGCTTTTTCTGCTCGGCTCATTTCATCAACTGCGCCACTGTGGATGTTTATTTTTACCCGTTTTCCGCCCCTACTCATAAAAGTCGGGGTTTCAGGTTTATATGTGCCACGCAAAATCGTGTTTCTGTTTGATTTTGTAAATATTGCAAACACGTCACCATTGGTTGTTGATAATACAATTTGTTCCTCTGCTGGAATGAGTTCAAGGGCACAATTCTTTGTTCTCAATCGAATCGGTTTATCGGAAGGAAAAGTGTATCTTCTAATTTCGAATATCCGGTTCTGATGGCCGTTGGGAACAAGTCGAATAAATTGAAGTTCTTCAAGTTTATATCCAAGTATGGCAGAAAAAGGATGCGTGGCAACAGGAGACCTGGACCTGGCACGAAGAAGAGATTCGGCACGTGGATGAAATCTGGAATTGGCACGAAGAGGAGGCTTGGCAGTTTTAGGAGACCTGGTCCTGACACGAACAGGTGGCTCGGCAGGAGGAGAAGAACTGGCACGAGAATTAGTTCTGGCAAAAGGAGGAATTCTTTCTGGAGAATGCCTGTCAAAAAAAGGAGAAGGTCTGCTACGAGGAACACCTGGAATAGGCTCGCCATTAGGCAAACACTCGAACTCTGAACTTAATTCTGCAACAAGAAATAGAGAATTACTTTTCTCAAGTGTACAATCGTATATTTGGTCAATCATGAGTTGTAAATGTTGTTCTAATTATCAATGTAGTTGTCAACGTAGTTTTCACCTAATTTCAACGTTTTAATCGTATTCAGAATTTTATAAGAAAACTTGAGATTATTTAATCTTTTAAATAATATTATTGTCAGAGTTTCTTTTGTTTTTTTACATAATATTAACACTCACACCTTGAATGCGAGTTGATAATTTACTTCCACAATTTAACTATTGCAAGTAAAGTTTCATCATTTTAGTTTAAAAAAATGTATCTTTGGTCGAAAAACCAACTATTTTCGCGTAGACAATTTTGGGTACACAATTCATCTTTCTTGGTTAATAATCTTATTATTCGGATTAAAATTTAATCGTTTTTTTCAAATTCAAAAATTTTGTAAAAGAATTATTCTTTCTGATTGCAGATTTAACTGTTTTTTTAACTCGCCTT